>JABUQX010111899.1:0-20000 GCA_015478945.1 Trachelipus rathkii | reverse complement strand
GATAAGATAAGAAAATATATAAAAAAAAAGTTAAAATTTTAATAATCAATGTTCTAAAATAGAACTATTAATATTATTTATCAAATAGTATATAAAATATCATAAAAAATTAAATGCATGAGTAACATTGTTCAAAGATTTTTGTATCAAGAAGGAAAGATAGGCTACTCAGCCAGTTAAAGATATTTGCTATCTTACTGGCTTTGATAACGAGATTCATTAAGATGGTGAATTCTGAATTAGCAAGAATGAAATTTCTCTAATTTAAATGACATTGCAACATATATATATATATATAATATATTAATAATAATATATAATATATATAATATAAATATATATATATATATATATTTAAATATAATAATATATATATAATATATATTATAATAAAAATAATATAATATATAATAAATAAATTAAAAATATAATATAAAATATATTATATGATGAGCCGATGCTTTACGGAAATTCGGCCTAATGTGGCTAATCTGACAGAGAGTTTGCACGAAAAATTGTAGAGGGATATAATTGGGCAGACGGTGACCGTGACAATAGAGATAGGAGCCGGGATATTGAGAATAAGTATTATTGGTTCGTGAACCGTGGAGGACAGCTACCCTCAGGTTGTGAGTAGATTAATAACTTATGTTACTTGGTGGACGAACAACTGGAACAAAGTTATCTTGAGTATTTAAATATTTTGGGAAAAAATTAGATATATATATATATTATATGATAATATATATATAATAATATATATATAATATAATAGATATATAATATATATATATATTAATATATATATATGTGATGTGTGGTGTGTGTGTGTGTATGTGTGTGAATGTGATTAATGTGTGTGTAGTGTGTGTTGACATTGAAAGGGTAAACGGACGATACCAAGTGTTTAGAAGTTGTGAGTGATAGGAAGGTAGCTGGTGACAAATTAAAACCCTTGTCGGTGGAATATGAAGGGTCTAACCTTAAGAAAATTGCACTTAGAGGTCGTACAATGAGGGTATTGTTTGTTACTTGTGTTACAATCTGTACTGACCGAGTAAAGATTAAACGGGTATGGTCTAGGAATACCGGGTAATAAATTTAACAGTACAATCTGTTCAGATGGACAATCAATCTTAGGGTCGTGTATTATGTGTGAGAAGAGAATTTTGATATAAATATGGAGAGAATGAGCGCATTCGGGAGGCTGTGTGGTCTGAAAGAAAGGAGTAAATTGTAGAGAAGAAATGAAAGTTGACATTGGTTGGTTAAAGCCAAGAAATATTATTGTATTGTGTGTGAAGAAAAAAATCGACAGCTGGGAAACGAAGAAAAAGTGGATGAGTCAGTTAAAAGGAAATGCCTGAAAGGAGGGAATGTGGAGTTTGGCCAGAGGCGCGAAAGATTAGGAATGACATAATGGAGTGAATGACAGGGTTTTGTAAGGAGGTGTGGTTGTGGCCGCACTGGGCAGGTGACCTTACATATGACAGATGTCATAGTGAGGGTCGGTCGCAGTCCTGTTGAAATTCACTAGGCGGTATATCGTCTGACTGCGACGAGGCTCTCACTTAAGAATATAAAGGGTTCGGGAAAGGCTTGGGGCAATTCTTTTCGACTGCCCATATTCTTCATAAGTAGTACTTCTGTCTCGAGTGCATGCAAAGGAGACTCTATCCCCAGTACTCTGAAAGAAGGTGGGTGATGATTGATAATGTTCTCTGCCACACATAATAATATTATATTATATTATACTATATTATATATATATATATCTTCATATACCAAATATATACCTCAATAAGTACACCACCCTAATATAAATAAGACTATACGCTAATATATATACGAGACGAGAGAGAGAAGAGAAAGAGAGCAGAAGACGGAGGAGAGAGATGAGAGAGGAGAAGAGAGAATGAGAGGAGAGAGAGAAAGAGAGAGAGAACCGCAAAGAGAGAGAGAGAGAGCTGGCATATTGTAAGACGTGCCAAAGGCAGGCAATTAATTCGTTCTCCTTTTTTTGCAGGAAAATGAGCTTCTTGAAAGCTTAAAGTCGATTCGACATCCGAAACTTCAGTACAGCTCCTATATTCAGTGAAAACCAGCATCCGAAGTATAAGAATCTTTGACATTCCAGATGCATTAATCTACCAACATATATAATAGCTGTTATGTTGATTGGCATAGTCTCGAGTTGCCCCGTTCCCTACTTAATTTACAAATCGGCTATTCAGCGTAGAAAACATTCGAGCGCCAAAAAATGTTCATCAATTGCAGGTAGTCATTAATCTGCAAAAACGATATTATGGTTTCCAATTACTTCAGCGCTCACAAGTTTGGTCCTTAATAAGAACCTCATTTCTTCTATTCCAGCCATGAATAATAATACCATAAATAATACATAATAATAATAATATTGATAATAACTAATAATAACTACTTCGCAGTGTAAATAGCTCCGACTTCGAATGTCAATCATATTAATAGAAAATAATTAATACATGAAATAATAATAATATAAATAATTTAAATAAATAATAATATCAATATAATAATAATAATACAATAATAATCAATAATAATAATAAATAATATATATAAAATAATAATAATAATTTATATTTAATAATAATAATAATAAAACTAATACTAATAATATAATAATAATAATAATAATAACCTCCAAGAGATAAAAGTGTTAAATATGTACAGTAATAAAATAAAAATAAAATAATAATAATAATAATAATATAATAATAATATAATAATTAATAATACATAATAATATCAATATAATAAAATCATCAACTAATAATAATAAGGATAGCACAAATAATAATGAATACAGGACATATAAATAAATAAAAATAACTAATAAAATAATAACACAATAATAAAAACAATAAATAAAATACTAAATATAAAATAATAATAAGGAACAAAATAATAAATAAGGCCAACCCTATAATTAATAAAACAAAAACCCTAATACTAATAATAAATAAAATAACTAAATAATAAATAATAATAATTAATAAATAATAATAATATAAATAATAATATAAATCAAATCAAATATCCATAACAATGATAATAATCAATAATAATAATAATATCATAATCAATAATTAATAAATAAGTATAATAATAATAAATAATAATTACATAGATAATAAAATAATAAAATAATACATGAGAACCAATGTATAAAATTTATAAATAATAACCATCAAGATAATAAATAATAAATAAATCAAAATAACCTAATAATAACCTTAATTAATATAATCAATAATAATAATTAAATAATAATAATAATACATAAGAATAATTATTAATAATAATTAAATAATAAAATAATGAAATAAATAATAATAAAATATAATAATAATAATAATAATATAAATAATAATATAATAATAATAAAATAATTAATTAATAATAATAATAATTAAATAAATAATATAATTACTAATAATATAATAATTAATATAAAATTAATGATAATAAATATAATTAAATTTTAGATAAAAAAAATAGAAGGATTGATTTTCCATTTTCACTTCTTTAATTAATTTTTTTTCACGTCCTTCCAAAATTACGAAATAATAAAATTTCCATATTATATTATTATTATTATTTATTTTATTATTATTATTATTATTATTATATATTATTAATCTAATATATTATTATTAGGATTATTATTATTAAAATTATATTATCTATTTACACGGAACCACGCGTAGCAGACACAAGAAACAAAATTAACAATAATAAACAATATGCAAGAACCCATATTAAAAATTAGTATTTTCTTGGAAGTCATCAAGTGAATATGCAGTGAATACAAGACTATAAGAATAATAATAATAATAATAATAATAATAAATAATAATAATAATAAATAATAATAATAATAATAATTAATAATAATAAATAATATGAATAATAATAATCAATAATAATAATAAAAAGAAGAGAAGACAGAAGAAGAAGAAAGAAGAGAAGAAGAATGAGAAGAGAAGGAACGAATGGCAAGAAGAAAGAATTAAAACAAAGTGAAGATAGAAGAATTGAAGTAAGAAGAAGAATTATATATTGAAATGAAAGAAGAAGAGAAAAAACCTGTGTACAGGTAAATCACCGAAGCAATAAATAAAAATACATCAACGGCATAAACATATTATCCAATAAAGTAAGAGTATAATACATAAAATGCAATAGACTAGAGGTAATAATAAATGTAATCAGAATGAACCTTAATAAATAATAATAAATAAAAGATATGAATACCTCAATAATAATAGATGGATAATAATAATAATTAAAATAGATTCCGCTACATACTAAACAAGTGTTTTTACGACGCAAAAAATAAGACAAAGTGCCAAGTTCCTCTCTATCATGCTTTGGAGCACTGGGTGCCAAACCAATGCCAAGTTTCAAAAATCTTTTAAGACTTGTCAAACCTCTCTTTACATATAAGCTACAAATTAAATCGGAATGAGAATAATTTGTCCCTAAACTCAATTATAGCAAAAGGCCATATATATATATATTTATATATAGTATATAATATATATATTATAGCTATATATATGTATATATACTATATATTATATATATATTATAAATATATTATATTATATATATATTATATATAGATATATACTATATATATATCTACTATATATATATATATATATAATTATATAATATTAAATAATATATATATTATCATATATATATATATATTATATATTATACCATATATATAATATTATTATTATTATATATATTATCATATACTATAATTTTATATAATAATATTACATTATATATGTGGTGTGATGGCTGGTCGTGAATGTGTGGATGTGTGTTATGTCTCTTCTGTGGAAAAAGAAGCCAGAACGCAAAATCCACCAGGCGCCAAGGGGAGTTCAGACTGTTAGTCAATTCATTATATATATTCATACTGATATATAATATATACTACTATAAAAAAATATAAAATATATCTATAATATATTATGATAATATATATAATATATATCATAATTTAATAATATACTATTATATTATCATACTATATTATATATACTAATATGAATATCACTTATATATATTATATGTATAATCATTATAATATATATACTGATAAGATATATATATATAGATTATTATATATATATAATATATATGATATATATGATATATGGTAATATATAACTAATATTTATTATATATAATATTATAGTAGGTGTGTGTTGTGATTGTGTGTGTGTTGCCGATGTGGTGTGGTTGTGTTTAAGATGGGACTTAAATAACCAAAGAATTGCCGAAAAAGTCATCCAATTACTAAACAGCACTATGAATAACTAATCTGATTCATTTCAAAACAAACTGGCAATGATAATCAGTTGTCCTTAAAACTATGACGCCATTTTTTTCACTTGTAATAACTCTTGATAAGAAAAGGTTACAAAGTGTACAACCGAATTGAGAAGAGAGAGGGAAGAGCGAAATCAATCGATACTGAAGACCGCGTCAATTTTCCGGTTCTATTGCAGAATGTTGAGGGTGTGACTGTGCGTGTATATGTGTTGGTGATTTGTGTGTGTGTGATGTGTGTGTGTGTGTGGTGTGAAGAGAGGAGTAAGGAGAGCGAGAGGGAGAGAGAGAAGAAGACAGAGAAGAAGGAGGAGAGAGAGAGAGCAGCAGACGAGAATAATTGCCTTGCAAATACTTCAAGCCACTGAACTTGACTAACAAAAAGTCTTAATGGAAAATGTCCTTAAGTAGAAAGTTTTACTTTTTGGGCTGACATGAAACAACAGGCCACATACTTTTGGATTAAAAAAAAAAAAAATGGTTATATATACAGAAATTAAAAAAAAATCTTTCTGTTTCTTCCAACCATATTTCTAATGTATAAAAATATAAGCAACTCACATACGATTAATGAATGTATAAATAAAAAAAAAAAACTCAACAATCATTTTCTTAAGAGCAAATCAAAATTATCCATGGATTACTTTCAAAGATACGTAGAAGAGAAATAAATTATATTAGTATAGCAAGGATACATATCATTAAACAGCACCTACATAACGTCGCGACGACTACTGTAAAATTTCCTTGAATGATATTCAAACGGGTTGACTTGGTCATTCTATCTTCAGACAGTTTTAACGATGCACAAACAAAAGTTTTTTTTTGTATTCTTATTGAAGTTATTTTACAGATCTACACAGGCTTTAAGGCAGATAAGCAATCAAAAGCGGCTAATAAGTAGTATCTTACAATATATATATATATATAATATATATAATTATATATACTATATATATTTATAATATAGTATATATTAATATATATATATATATATAGATAATATTATATTGATATATATAATATATATAATATAAGCTTGCTATATATATATATAGTAATATATTATACTATATATAAAATCTATATAATACTATTATATATATATAATATATATATTATATATATATACTATATAAGTCTTTATTTTTCAACATAATTTTTAACAATGGTGTTGAAAATGACAATATTAAAAAAAAAAAAAAAAAAAAAAAAAAAAAAAACAAAATAAAAAAAAAAAAAAACATGCCACATTCAGATTTCTGGTTTCTTTAAAACGATCTCCATGTCTATTTCTATCTCTTGTCTTAGTTATTTGGTCACTTTACAAACTTGCAAAGGAGAACTTCAAATTCCTGGTCCTGAAATTCGTTTAATAAAATGATGGATCCTTATTACTACTCTATCATTGTTTAAAGATGTATGATTTATAAATTAGAAAATATCCCAGTTATATAACTTTTGTTTTTCAGCTCATTCTAGATCTTTTTTTTTTTTTTTTACTTTTTTTCTTAAGCGTTTTTTTTAATACGTCTTTTTTTTTCACTTTCAATACAAGTGTACTGTGAGTTTCAAAGTAACTCAAACAGGTCTTATGTCTAGGTTCCCCAAGCTCCGGAATTTTACACACCTCACCGCACCCTTATATTTAAATCCGCACCGATTCCGGGACACTGAATTGCGTTGGCCACACCATACTCGATGCTCGCCAACACTAAGTCACCCTAAACTATGTTCGGTAGCCAGAGAAACAAGTTCTTTTGCTCCTGATTATACATTAACAGAGGTGGAAGGGAATAATTTCCATGCAAAAATAGATGGAGGGGCAACCTTTTACATTATTCTCTCCTCTCCTCTCCTCTGTCCTCTCTCCTCTCTCTCTCTCTACTCTCTCTCTCTCTCTCTCCTCGTCTCTCTCTCTCTCGTCTCTTCTCGTCTTCTTATTATATCTCTTTTGATAATGTGGAATACTTGTTGGGTTCTTCTTCTTCTACACTGTCTTCATTTTCTAATATTGCACATATATATTTTTTTCGGTCTCTAAATATCTCAACAATATTTCTACAATTCTCTTCTACCTTTTCTTCAATTGTATTGTTTCGAATTTTTTAGTTATTTAATTATGTATTTAGATATGTAAGCTCCTGTGAAATAAAATCAGCTGGCAAATGTGTACAGTGGCAAATCACTAATCGTGGGAAAGAATGAATGTTCAATGGACTGTGTTGAAAGTATTGTAGGTTCCCGAATGAGAAAACAAAGTAAGAAGAGTTTTCCAACTTTAAACTGACGATTAATTTACCTTGACTCACGCGTTTTCCTCATTTAGAATCTCAAATTTGCAAGTCTCTTTCAACTTCAATTAATCTACTCAAGGAAATAGACTTCATTATACATTAAGACTCAAGAAGTTACAGGGAATTGTTAGGTAAAATTTTATATTAAAATCTCTCTCTCTCTTCTCTTCTCCTCCTCTCTCCTCCTCTCTCTCTCTCTCTCTCTCTCTCTCATCTCCCTGAGTTGTAGACTCTTCAGTGCTTGGGGAAACAAAATCTTCGTATGTATATATTCTCTTATGAATGATTAGGCCTTCCATGAAGAGTGTAATTAATCTACTTACTTGATTGACTTTACATTGTTATCAAAAAAGTGGGCACACCAGGCTCGAGATGTGTGTAGGAAAAAAATCTTCCCTCTTTTTGTCATTGAAATGTTTCATGAGCTTACATTAAATCCAAATTCCTTTAATTTTAAAGTTACAATAAAAATCCCTGTTCTCTATGCAGTATGGAACCTAAAACCCTATGGCACCTCCCATAAACCCTTATATGTATATCCTACGTCATCAGATTATTATTATTTATATTTTCTTGCCAAAGTGATATTACATTCATATAATTATAATTTTTAATTATTAATACACGTCAATTCTCTGTAAAAATGGACTCTCAATATAAACTCTCTCTTCTCTCTATCTCTCTCTCTCACTTTCTCTATCATCTATCTCGTTTTTATCTCTCTCTCTCTCTCTCTCTCTCTCTCCTCTCTCCTTCACTCCTCTCTTCTCTCTCTCTTCTCTCTCTCTCTCTCCTCTCTCCTTCTTATCATAATAACTTGTTATATGAAGTATTTCTTCATGTACTCTGCCATTACAATTTTTTATTAAATTTTACATTAAATTCCCCCAGCTCTCAATGTCCTCGGGATACATTTAAAAAAGAAAGAAGAATATTATTAAGCGATTTCTCGCTATTTATGTATTTTGTGTGTAAACGCTGTCTGAATTCATTACCATTTACCGTACTAAAACATATTAAAATGTGCGTCAGTAATATAGGGGCAGCAACTGGGACAAAATTTTAATATTCTATATTATTCTTTTTACAAAAAAAAGAAAAAGAAAAACGAAAAACTCTAAAGTAATATTGTTCTCTTGAAAATTGGAAATATGACATCGTATTCTTTTCCAGTGATTTTTCTTTATTTCCAAGAGAATTAACAAAAACAATTCAGAAAGAAATAATCAGATGAATCTTCCACTAATGCTGAACTTCCTATGTACTTACAATACATCACAATATTTTCCATTCATCATAAGAAGTCTTGTGGAGGGAACACTTTCAAACACTTGTCTAACGGCGACTTTCATCTAAAAAAAGTGACAAACCACTCTTAACCCTGGAGGTGTGTAAATTCTGCTTATAAATTTAGTAAACTCTAATATTATATTTTTTCAAATTCGAGCTTCATTTAAGATTAAAATAAATTATTTTACAATTAATCCTATAAATATTAAGATTTGATATATATATATATTTATAGAAGATCTATTATATCATATATTTACAATTTATTTCTAGATATGTATATATATATATTATATATATATATATAATATATAATTAATAATAAAATATATTTTCCTTATTTTTACGAAAATAGATTTATCTTATTGTATATATAAAATGATAAGATATCACATATAATTCATACTCTCATACTACTAAGATATATATATATAATATTATATATATGACTATACTAATATCTATATATTGCCAAACACTCAAAATCAATTCTTGCTCATTTGGCACCATTCAATTTGTTCATTTAATTGTTATATGTTTAACCATCTTACAATACAATAAAACCTACAAATTCCACAAGATATCCTTAGGAAAGAAAACAAAAGAATATAATATAAATCAACATTTGCTTTACTAACAAGAGAAGAGAAATAAAATTATATATTACACCAATTTAATTAAAACTGATGATTATAAATGAATTCCAAAGTACAAACTGGGCCGCTCGTAACAATGCAACTTTTAAATAAGATCGATGGAGGAAGTGGTCTTAGTACAGATAGTCATAACTCACCAAGCAATTAAGGGATTAAACACGAAATATAATTATTATATATCGATTATATATATATATATATATAATATAATATATATATATATATAATATATATAATATTATATATTATATAATATAATTAATTATTTATTATTATTACACCACTTATCCGCTTAAGCGGAGTAGTGGTACGTGCAGCTTCCCTAATTCATATTTACCTTCATCTCGCCCCACCCACCTCCTCCATTCCATCTCTCTCCCCAGACATCACTTTCTCCTCATCCCTCTCTCTTCAGCATTCTTTTTATCTCCAGCCATCCACCTTCTCTTGGTCCCCCCTTCCTTCCTTCCTATCCTCCCCTCCCCAAACTCTCCTACCCCTTGTTCCTCCTATTTCTCCAGATGTCCAACATCTTAACACTTCCCTTCTCCGCTCTTGTCACAAACCATTCCTCAATCACATCTCTCTCTTATCACCCTATTTCCTAATCCCTATCTCTATTACTAACCCCACATTTACCGCTCTCAAACCCTTTACATCTCAAAACACTTCCAACTTCTTCCTGGGACCTAGGATTCAAACCCCCATGTCACACCCATATAGTACGCTGACACAATATTTTTTCACAATACTTATCTTAAGTTTATGTGTAATCCCCCCCTTTCCATAATTCCCTTAGACCAATCAATGCTCTCATTCCTTCTCCTACTCTGTGATCTTTCTCTTCCTTCATCCCTCCTCCTTACCCACTTTATATAATATAATATATAAACTATAGCACAGGTCGTGTCGCACATGAGTTTTATATATATACTATTTATATATATATTATATATATATATATATATATATTATATATTATAATATATTTATATAGTATATAAATTATATATATATTATATATAATATACTTATATTTATATACTATTTATTTTCACTATATATATAGTATATATTATATATATATATTATATATTATATATATATATATATATATTATATTATATAATATATATATATATATATATATTATTTTATAATATATCTATATCATCAAGTAATATATTACGTCGGTATTATTCCGTTCCAAAATGAGAAGTATTTTTAGTTCCCAAAAGTACAGGCAGGCTTTAATCCATCTGTTCAGAAAAAAAAAAAAAAAAAAAAAAAAAAAAAAAAAAAAAAAAAAAAAAAAAACTTTAAAAATTGGGAAACGAAACAAGCTTTTCTTTTATGCCATCATAATAAAACGAAACTTTGAAAAAAATACGTATAACGTCTATTACCTTTTAATGGAAACTACAGAAAAGAGTATATGGGTGTTACGTAAACACCACACACACACCTACACACACCACACACACACACACACTACACACACCACACACCACACACACACACACTAATAATAATAATAATATATAAGTACTTATATAGTATATATATGTATATATATGGTATATATATATTATATATAATATATATATACTAGTATATCAATATTATTATATTATATTATAGATATATTTGTGATTCCTCCTTCTCTTTGCTTACTTATTTTTAGCTTTCTTAATTTCAAGTCGCTCAATATCGCTGTGGTTGATGATGTGGCGACTTCTTTTTCTGTCTCATACGTGGTGTTCCAGGCGTTCTGTTTATCTGCCTACTTTTTATTCTTGCTTTTCATTAAGATCTTTCGTCTGCCATCTAAACTTTATCGAGCTCAATATGCCGATGGCTCTATCCTTCATTCTTAAACTCTTTCAATTCGCTTCTCTATTTACTCTAGGATGCCTTCGTCTAATCTTTTCCGCTTCTATTCTCGGCCTGACTCTGTGAATAGAGATTCCGGTGGGTGTCTCACCTTGTTGAAATTAATTCCTTTAAAATCCCAACTTCTACAAATCTCCCTCTCTAAGACACACTCTAACTTTTCCTATCTCTTTTCGACGGTTCTTTCGTCTCTCCTGGACAATATAACATCTCTTTGACGCTTAACGTAACAAAAAAATCTGGAAATAAGCCGATCATCACAACTGTGCTAGGCGCCTCAAAGAACTGGGAGTTCTGTTTAGACTGGAGACTTTCTTTTCCTCTTCACAGTTACTCCAGTTATACAAGGGCTTCATCCGCCTTGTATGGGAAGTACTGCTCTCATCTGGGAGGCTCAGTCACTCGGCTTTTGGATGGGGCCGAGTCAAAGGCAAAAGAGACTTAGAACTATCTCTGTACTTCTAGATTCACTGACCCTCTAATCTTGCAGCGCGATGTGTGCTTTCCTCTCTTTCCTATAGGTACCGTAGCTGCAAGTGCTCGAGGGAAGCTTTCCAACTCCGTGCCACCACCTTTAGACGCCCTCGTAGCACAAGTGGTGCTGTATCTGAGCTTGTGTTGATATTAACAACTCCAGACTAGTTCGCTGCGTTGCCTCTTTCCTGTCACCACTGTTCTGTGGAATTACTCTTCCATTATCTGTGTTTCCTACTCAATTTAATCCCCTCACTTTTAAAGGCCTCGTCTGAGCTCATCTGCGTATTTGCATTAGTTGCAATTTTTGCTGAGTTCAACACCCCCTCCTTGAATAGGCTTTGCCCGTGAGCGTAGTACAAAAAAAAAAAAAAAAAAAAAAAAAATATAGGTCCTCTTAATTCCCAACGCCTTTTCACGATATCAATGAAACTTACTCCGGATTTTCATGAAACTACCGAAATGTTTAAATGAGCTGAAAGGAAAGGAAAACGTTAAAGAAATAAAAAAAACTCCTAGGCGAACCTGAAAAAATTATGAAGTCTTCAATTTTTTATTTAAATCAATTTAACTACTCGTCACTTTCACATGTTTCCTTTACTTAAAACTTTTCATAGGCTTTATCAATGGCTTGGAAGTTCTATTAAATTATTTTACAACCACTCACGAATCGGGGATACGAGGGCTCCATCCCACGTAGAAAAAATGTCGTGGCTATGCATTTCGTATCGTGCGGTTTCGATGAATTTTATTACTTTTTTTTCAAATTAAAAAACACTCACACACACCACACACACCCACACACACACACACACCACACACATACACAGCACACACACACCACACACACACACACACCCGCCCGTCACACACAATATATATATATTCTAATATAATATATATATTTTATTATATATATATATAATATATATATATAATAATTAACTATATATAATATATATATTATTAAATATCATATATATACTAGTATATATATATAGTATATATATTATAATTATAATATATAATATATTAATATAGATATACTATAATATATATATATGTATATAGTATATATATATATATATATATATATATCGGGCGGTGCTAGGCCATCGAGGAGGCGGGGAGGCCGCGCAGAGAGGGATCACTACCACGAGTGGTAAGCAAATTATATATATAATACAAATAATATATATAATATATATATATATTATATATATATATAGTATATATTAATAATATATATTATATATAATATATAATATATATATATATTACTATAATTATATTATATATATATATATATATATTAATATATATATAATATTATATATATTAGTATTAGTATATATATAATTAAAATATATATATATATATATATGTATATAATTATTAGTATTTAATATTATATATATATAATATTATAATATATATATATAGTATATAATATATTCATATAATATTTATATATAATTATATATATATATATACTGTAATATATATTATATTATATATATATATATATTAATAAATTATTATATAGCTTATATAATATTATATATGGCCTAGGTTACTAGATTTTTTATTTACATAACTCTATAATATATCAGTATGAAAGATGGTAAGGCTATTTTACAAATGCGTTAAACAGCACTTAGTTATATCTACTTGATAGATTATTCCATTAGTTTAACACGGTGTTTAGGATATGATAGGTTGTTAGAGTGTGTTATTTTAGGTTGTTAGGTTAGCTAAGTTAGGTTAGGTTAGGTTAGGTTGTTTTTGCTCGGTATTGGTAGATTAGCATCAATTGATCAGGTCTAGTTGTGTTGTTGAGCGTGTTGCTCAAATTATATGCAATTTTTAATGACTGCCGAAAATTAGAAAATTAATGAAGTGAGGCATTCAAAAATAAGCTCAGTACAAATGGTTCATAGGAAAATTAATTGACAAGTAAACATGGTCATAGATTTGTATAAAAAAAAAAAAAAAAAAAAAAAAATATGATTTTTGAGTTTCTCTAACGAATGCCAACAAACTTAACCTAACCTAACTTAATTTAACCTAACTAACCTAAACCTAACCTAACCTACCTAAAAACCTCACCTACCTAACCCTAAGACCTAACCTAAACCCGACCTACTAACCTAACCTAACCACTAACCTTAACCCTACCTAATTACTAACCTACTACGTTATCTAACGCCTGCGGCATGTACGCCGAATTTTTTTGATGTTCGTGACCATAAACATTAACCTGTCCACCATTTGGGTAGTCCCATTAAATGTCTCAAATTAATCATTTGGATAGTAATCATTTTCGATAATAATTTAAATAACTTAAACGTTAACGCCTTTCAAAGTTCAAATTAGAAGAGAATCAATGAGGTTGGATTTCAAAAAAATTTGTTTCTATCTTTTTTTTTTTTTCATGTGTTAAGCTAGTGTTTAGTGTAGTTTACATGTTTTACAAAGCAATTGTAACTAATTTACATCTTTTTACAATTACCGATATATAAAAAAATTAAATAAATACAATATTAAATAAAATTATAATATAATATAATTATATATAATATATATATATATATTATATTATATATATATTTATATATATATATATATATAATATATATAATATATATATATATATATCTTATATATAGTATTATAAATATATATATAATAAAATATAATATATAAATTTCTTTATCTACCAGGGACAATGACTAATAATAGTATGGAATGGTTGGGTAGCTATCTCAATTATTTAATACGCTCAGGAGATCTGCCCTTTCCATGTTATACGAAAAAAGATTAATTGAATTAGCACGTATTTGCAGAGCCCGCGGCGGTCTGCCATCATGGGGCATAGTGTATCTCACCCGCCGTATTGTTCATTAAAAAAAAATCGTCATGGCGTCCATAATTCGCTCTGCAAACCTTACGTAGATACATCAAATTTAACTGAATAAATTGCCTAAGCTTACTCATTTTAAAAGCTTAGGTAAGTCCAAAAATAGATATCAATTTCTTTTAATTTTTGTTAAGTTAATTTTAAATCAGTGAAAAGTCACCATTACAAAGAAAGTTTGTGTCTTTCTGTTTCATAATTTAGGATTATAAAATGCATTTCCCAGTTTTACGAACCTTACAAAGCTTGAATTTTTTATTGCCCCCTGGTTAATATAAAAGTACCTATATAATATATATATTGTATACTATATATATATATATAATTATATATACTATTATATATAATATATATATATAATTATATATATATATATATTACATATATATACACTCAATACAATAATAATATCAATAACTATACTATATATTATATATGGTATAAAATCAATTATAACCATAATTTTCACCAGCAGGAAACGAAACTTACAAAACTCTTCTAGGCATTTTATGAATTAGACTCGTCCAAAGTCTGGAAAAATTATAGCATTAGAAAATCATGAGGAGTTTTAAAGTTTTAAAGACATTTCTTATTGTCGCATGTAAAATCGAATCAAGTTCCACAAACGACATTTCTGTGACGCATTCTAAACAATAAAGCATTCGAACATGTTAAATTAAAATTAAAAATTATAAAAATTTATTTTAAGATTATTCAATTGATATTTAATAGAGAAAAATTACAATATTATAATTCATTTATATATACAGAATTACATGAAAATCAGATAAAAAAAAAATAAAAATAAAAAATAAAAAACAACGATTAAAAAGACTAAAAGCTGGGTTGATGATAGTTGCAGCATAACCTTTTGGATATGTTCGTGGCATTATTAATAATAACAAAAAAAAACTCACGAATTATATAAAATTATATATATATATATATATATTATATATATATTATATATATTATATTTTTATTATATATATATTTATATAATATATATATCGCTTCATCATCTTTAAGCCCTATCTGGACACTTGCAGACATAAGTCTTCCACCAATTCTCTGTCTCTAGTCATGATTTGCCAGGTGTTCCCATAAATTGTTTATCTCATCAACCCCAGCATATGCTTAAGGTTCTTTGCCTGTAGTCGTTTGGGGTTATAGGCACCAATTCATTATTTCCTTAGTCCATCTATTGTCATGTTGCTAGCTATGTGACCCGCCCATTTCCATTTTATTTCTTCAACTGGCGTATATGATGTCTTGATCTTTGTCATTTTCTCTATCTAAGTTTCTATATTCGTATCCCACTGCCTTTGATATCCCAGCATGTATCTCTCCATATTTTTTGGGTACCTTAATTTTTAAATTGACTTGACATTTAAGTACAATGTACTCGTCATTGTCAGCACAGAAAACTAACTTGTTACTTTGCTTTAACAGCGAGAATTTTGCTCCTGAAAATCTTGACTTAATCTCCCAGTGCCCACCATCCAAGTTTCAATTCTCTTTTAATCCTCATTATTAGGCCCCCCTTTGAAGATTATCATCTGTTCTCATACACACTTCCTCCACTGTATCCAGGGTTGATTTCCGATTTTTATGAAATTCTGAAGTTATAAACGATTACTTTAGTTTTTACTGTATTCATTTTTAGTCTAACTCTTTCACTCGATATGCTTAAATTTTCAACCATGATTTTACTTCAAGGATCTGAATGAAGTACACAAATACTATATCATCTGCGAACCTAAGATGACTCAAATATGTACAATTTACATTTATTCATGTTGATCCCAGTCTAGTGTTCTAAATATCTCCTCCAAAACCGAAGTGAATAATTTTGGAGAGATCGTATCGCCTTGTCTAACTACTCTCTTAATTTTTTTTTATTCTGGTGTGGTAAAAAGAGAAGTTTGCTATTCTTTAGAATTTCAATATAGGTTGTTTATCCCTTTGATTACCCAGATCTGCATTATAAACGGCTATAATGCAGATCAAAATGATTTTAATAATAATGAATGCATGCAAGTGGTAATGATATCATTGCATCTTCATAAGTTATTGACTACTGTAGATCTCATTCGTATATTACTTCTAAAAAACGAGCCAGGCCTGGTTCGTGTGGTTACGTGTATTACCATTATGCCATATTTCGATGGTTGCAATTTTTGTAAAAATCTTGTAACTACTGAGAGACTGATTGGACTTTAGTTTTTTAGATAGTGACTGTCTCCTTTTCTGAAAAGTAGTATTATATCCGCGTTCGTCCAGATATTAGGGACATTTTTAAACTCTAGCATAGTTGTAAAGTTGGCTAGGGATTTCAATCATGGTCTCCCCACACCTCTTTAATAATGTCTTTGTTATTCCAGTCGCACCGGAACCTTTTTTTCTTCAGTACGTTACTTGCCTTTTGAAACTTCCAAGAGAATGTCTGATTTCTCAACATTTCCATTTAACTAAGGCATCTTTCTCCTCTACTTTTTTGTGAGTTATTATGTTTAAAATTCTTTCCACTCTTTCATATCATCTCTATTTATTATTTTAATTTCATTTTATCACGGAGAGCTGTTTGTTGTTTTTTTTAGTGCAGTGCATTGTTTTGCCTATTTTAGGAGAATTTATTGTTTCTCAATAGCAGTTGAACTATACTCTATTGTTGTAATTTCTTATGTTTTCCCTAAGATTCCTGTTTATAAGTTTATTTAGTTCTGTCTCATTTATTCTTTCTTACACTTGGCTGCTATTGCTCATCTTCTCTTTGTTCTATTAATCTTCTAGTAGCTTGAGATATACGTTCCATGTTAATCTTTTTCTTTACTTCTTCTCTTTTTCAATTTTGAACTACTTTATTTATTATCTCATTATTTTTGTCATCCAAACTTCCATTTTCTAATAAGATCATGAGAATATCAAATTTATTATTTAATTTAAGTCAAAAAATTTCCCGGTTTTCGGATAATTTCGAATGTGCAAATAGATGATTTCTTTTGAACAGAATTGCCTATGTGTTATTTGATTTATTTTGATCTGACTTTTACCATTTTGTGATCGCTCCCTGTATTTGGTCTATATAGAACAGATGTGTCTTGAAAGATAGATTTTTATATATTAGATTTATTTTTGGTTCTACTTGAAGACAATCCATTTTCTAATTAGCTTTTTGAGATGAGTTCGTTAATAATTAATTTAGCTTTCCAGCAAATTCAGTTAGAAGATTTCTCTTCGTTTCTAATCTCCGGCACATATTCCCATGTTTTCATTTGCTTATGTTTCCAAATTTCGCATTAAAACACAGAATATTTTAATGACGATATTCTTGAATATAAACATTTACAATAATTCCTAAAAAGTCATCAACCCTACTCATCAGAATAGTGGAATCTGTGCGTAGCTATGGATTATTATGTATTTGCTCATTTCGGAAGCCTGAATACTAATTTATTATCCTTTTGAGATTCCTTCTATCACACCTAATTTCTAATTTTGATGACATTAAAAATCCCAACCCCTAAGTGTCTTTTCATTTCCAATCGTATGAAAAATTGCGCGCTTTTTAATTATTCTAGTCTCTTCAATACGTTCTAACATCTGATAATCCAACAAATACCCATTTGATCTTCAATCTATTCTAAACAGCCCATAACTTGAATTTGATTCAAAGTTCTACAATTATAAGTAATTATATTATATAACAGGGGGCAGTGAGATTTGGAGGCCACGAGATTTTTAGCACCTCTTGATTTCAATGTATATTCTCTGATCCATATGTAGGATTAGGCTTAATGTATCTCTTCACACTTGCCATACGGTAGAGCTCAAATACTATAACTTATTATCAGTATAATATTATACTAAATATATTTATAGTATTTTATATTATATATATATTATATCTATAATTATTATATTACATATAGCTACACTATATGTCTTGTACTAACTATATGACTCTCAACTCACAATTAGCCAAGCGTAAGAGTATCTAATTTGCCTAATCTTCAAAGATCCACAACCAGAATCAATTCTATAATAACTATATGACGTGATATCCGACCTATATCTATACGCTTCACACTATATTAATCTATCTGTATATAATTATATCTATATTACTTATAACTATTCTATATATATATTATATATATATAGTATATATATGACTGACTGTCTTATAGGAGCGAGTTATTTTTATTTTAAAGAATTTTATTTGCTATGATAGTTAGTTAAATACAGTATATACCAATTTAATAATTCTTAATGTAGTAAAATGAATGCATAGACACGAACATTTGTTACGGGTGGCTCCGCCCCCGTGAGTTCTGGAAAATAAAAAATATAACTTCAGCACCTAAGTAGCTGATTAGCCCTGTAAAATAAAGAAAAGAGGGATTCTGCAAGTAATTGCACAGAACTTTTTCAGCGCTCCAATAATATAATATATACTATATATAATATAATATATTATATATATATAGTATATTATATTATATAATTATAATAGTTTATATAATATATATATATATTTATATTATATATATATAATAATATATATTATACTATATATATAATATAATATATTGGAGCCCGATATCTAAAAATATCGATAAACGATATATCGATATTTTAAAAATATCAAATCGCCTTCGATATTATCGCAGAAAAATATCGATATTCGATAATCGATATTTCATAGATTATATCGATTATAATTTGATATATTATAACCCAATATATATATATATTATATATATTATAATATATTATATATATATATATATATTATATTTATATATATATACTATATATATATATATATATTATATATATATCTATATATATAATATATATATATAATATATAATATATATATATATATATACATATATATATTTATATATATATATTACTATATATATATTATATATATATAATAATATATATTATATAATATAATAATTATATTATATATATATACATAATTATATATAAGAATATATATATATATTATATATATATATTATATTATATATATATAGTATAGTATATATATATAATCTCCCTCTT
>JABUQX010111898.1:10000-20879 GCA_015478945.1 Trachelipus rathkii | reverse complement strand
AAAGAATTACCATATACTACGCAGCATTGTTGCAACTACGATAAGACTTGGTCTATGTGGAGACGTAAAAAAGACTTGTGATCAGCACATCAATATTTTGAGGCGAGATGACGTATTAAGTCAAGCACACGATGACAAGTCGTTTTCAGAAGATTAATATTAGGTGCGTATGTTAGGTGGTCATCTAGAATGAGGCCTAGAATTTGACTTTATGAGTAGAAGGAATGGATAATAAATTGAACAATTTAAAAAGGTTAGGTTCGCGAGAGGAAGGTGGCAGGTTCTTTGAATCTCTTTTTTTCTAAATAGCACTACTGAGGTTTTGGTGGGTGATAAATGGAAGCCATGGGAGTTACCACGCATTGTGAAATATTTTCAATGTTAGTTGAAGTTGCCGGTCAAGAAATGGCATAATGGTACCGGCAATGTGTAGGGCCAGGTCATCACCAAAGATAAAAAAGTTGACCGTCGATGGGATATAAGTAGCAATGTCATTGAATCTGAGAGCAAATAATAATACAACTAGAACACTTCACTGCGAACCACCTTAATCCAATGTAAAGAGGCGTGATTAGAACAGAAACTGATGCACAAACCAGAAAAGTCTAAACAAATTATCAAACTCAATGCATCTATAAAGTATCCCTTGGTTTGACTGTCCTTCCGTTTTACAATGCGGATCGGAGAAAAAACTTAACTGTTCTAGGCTACTGCCGACTTATTATGACAGATGATATTAACAACGAAACAGCTGCATGCCACTAACTTTGCACCTCTCAATCAACCGACCGTCTCCTAAGTTCAGCTTTAACAGCTGGTGCCCGATCACTGCTTGTCAGGAAGAGGCGAAGCCACGCCAAGTTCTGCCAATTTGTTGTAGAATAAATTATAAATTTTCCGTTGTTCCCATTGAAATACAGAGCTATATAGTGAAGTTGTTAAAAAGCGAAAATAATTTTTTGTAACTAATCAGTAATAACTGAGTATATAATAATTTAAACTCTCCCATTATATAAACTAATAAAATACACCCCAGGGGTGAGAACAGCTTCCCGCGATTGTCTAGTCCAGTCCGTTGGACAAAGAAGGGGCTGATTTCATTATGCCAAAATTCTATTTACTTTAAAATCTAGGATGCCTGTAAGGGATATAAAGAAGAAGGAAAACCAACTGAATTGAATACGAATGTCTTTTTCTAATAAAATATCTTTACATAAGTCTATTTTTGTGAAAATATATTGATTAACCTGTACATCTCACAGTACGGCCCCGTGATTGTCTTCACGCGAAGCTATTATAACTAGTGGTATATTAGTCGTGTGTATTGAGAGTGTTTACAATTTTAATTGTGATGTATGTTATTAAAGTGATGTAAATGTTATCGTGTGTAACCATCCTAGTAGTTTCTCCATTAGTGAATTCGTTCTCCCTAATAAAAGTATATTTCACACTTAGGCGTTTATCTGCGAACAGATATTTCGATAGTCTACTTTCAAATAGGTTTTCATTAGGGTAAAATAAGTATAGTTGATTATTACAAATAGCTATATATATATATAATAGTTAAACTACTACATAAATAACAGATGCAATAATGAATATTATCTTCCATGAATTTACTTGTTATAACAGTATATCCAGCATAATATATGCTGATACTCAGAAAGTGTAGTAGTAATTAATGTAAATTTGAGCATAATGTTACAAAATTACCTGTACTGTGAGTACCAAGGGCTAACCGTCTATATTTTAGAATGATTATGAGGTAGTGCCATCGAGTCGCGTAGTTTTATCCGCGAATCACGCCATCTGCGACCCAAGATTGAGCACAGACATCATATGTTTCGATGGTCTATCCGCCATCGCAACCGTATAAGATTCTCGAACTTCGCATTTATTCTCCTCCTGTAGACTAGGCGCATTTTCATAGTATCATCTCATTAAATTATGAGTAATCGGACCCTGCTATTGAAATATTTCTGCGCTCGATGCTGTAGGTGTGAGCTTGTGTGTTCAAGTACTATCAGAATACAAGGACCCTACACTACACAAGACTAACGACAGCGACAACAGCAGCGCCTAACGACACACACGAGCGACTAGCACACACACACACATATATGGTAGCAAAATCTATTTATACAAACACTTATTATCTTCTGTCAAAAAAAGCTTCTTGGATACTAGAGGTTCATATTCTATTATATATATATTATACTAAGGTACTATCACTAGACGCTAGATATAGTATAGGATAATACCTTAATATGTTGATAATACAGTTATATGGTAGCGGATACTTGAAATAATTCTTTATATGCCTATATACACTTATTCCACACTGAGAAATGAAGGAGTTGTTGTATATTATATATAGATATATATATGTATATAATATAATATTGATTGTTGTTTTAGTTTATATATATTATGTGATTAGTTATATGTGCATTGTTTAGTTATTGTATATTGTTGTATTGTTGTTATGATTATTGAGTTGGTGCGCTAGTAGTTCCTCTTTTTAGTGAATTGCTCCGATACTAGGGATAAGTATTATTATGTTATCTTATATCTCTATCTCTAGACTAATATACTTTTGCCACTCTTATTGCGGAGACCATCCAATAGGAGTGTATATATATATATATATATCGAACGCCTACATAATATATATAACGGCTCGGTATATATAATAAAGATTTTAGTCACTAGTAGGATGATAAGCCTATACTTATTCTATGCCGCTGTTATGAATGTGATATAACTTGCTATAGTGAGTATAATAAGAAGTATTATATAATATTCACAGTAAATGATCGCAACTATCTGACTGGATGACACGTAAACACTATGTAGTGGTGAGTTAGATGAATGGAATGATTGGACAAAATCTACTATGAGCCAATGAACGAATTGATGGCCATGCCAGCAACTATGTTCTAAAACCTATACACAAAAACCAAAGAGATTCTTGAACCACCCGTTTTACTCAGAGGCGTTTAAATTAATTCCAAGGCTGCCTATGTGGGAAATGCTGCTACAGAGTCAGAACCAAAAACATACGCAAGAGACAATACAAATACAGCAAACAAATAGAAGGATCATCAGAAACAGACACGCAATTACCATCTGTTAGCGAATATTTGCTGAATCATTGCTGAATCCATGAACAGTTCTTTTGGCTTCTTCAGCGATGAAGAAACTTGTTCAGAGATGTCAAAAGACACTGTCATTGATCAATGATCTCGACAAATATCAAATAAGCGAAAAATTGCAAATAGACACGATATTACCATCTGTTAGCGATGCTCATTGCTGAATCATGAACGTTCTTTTGGCTTCTAGCCAGCAATGAAGAGTCTTGTTCAGAGGTGTCTAAAAGACACTATAAACTATCACATTGTATCGAAGAAATTAAAACGCAATAGAAGCATGTGAAATCAGAATAAAACTCACCTCCCGCGAGTTGCGTGGGCGTGCGGCAATTTCGTAAAAGTTATCCACGATTTTGCAGAAGTCGCCAGGGAATTCTTAGCATATGCGACTTCAACAAGCGTGTTAAAGCTACGTGAGTGGTGCTTTCAGTGGTGCCTCAACTCCGACTTTATCCCCTAAGCAAGTATAATTGTTACAGGTGAAAACGGAAGCTTTTTTTTTTATTTTAGAAGCATTAATTTGAGAATTATTAAATTCAAGCATGAATATTGATCAATAAACTTTTCCAAATGATCGTGGTATGCTGGAAGAATTTAGCGGGAAAGAGTTGGCTGGAATGCTAATAGAGAGTTGGGTCAATAGAGTCCATGCAACTCTGGTGAGGCGACTTCCGTAATATAGAGTACTTATGACATATCACGTGATATAATAAAATATATATTAATATCCCAAAGACGGCCGTATACTGTATTATATATATGACTCAATATATGTATATAATAGCTAGTACTAGATCACTATACTATTCTATTATATATATATATCTAACGGCGCGATTATATATACTGCTTTATATATTAAAATATAACCTCAGATATCCACAATATATTAATATAATAGTATATATTATATATAAATTGGAGTACGCGCATAGTTGGGAAAACAACTTAAAAAAAAAACATATACGCAAATCCGCAATCAGGCTGGCTCTAGATAAACAAATTCACCTCCGCGTACAGAGCGATAGCTAAATAAAGTAATAATACTATATTAGTGCTAACTTACTATATACTTATAGTATATATAAGTGTGTGTAGTTAGTGTTTTGATTGTATGTAATATAGTATATTTATATACTATATATAATATATATATATACTTAATTTATCTGTATGAGAGTTATATTATTGAAATTATACATCAGAACATATATCTTTATTGCCGTAATATATATGGATAGTATTTTATATATTAACTCTCGGGGTCCTATTATATACGAATTGCTGTATACATATGGATCATAGTATTGAATAATCACAAATATGGCCAAACACTATGCTAATACTATATTTTGAGAATAGATAGTAAACATATATATTGAGGTTATGTCATTTATTAGGTGAGGTGTAAGCTATACTATTATATATAATAGTATATATACTTATATTTAATACAAATAGTTTCTTTCAACATATAATTATTATATATATGTGTTTTATGTATGCATTAGTATTTACGTCTACTAGCCCCAATTTACATATAATATATTATATATATCTCATATATATTATATTACTATACTTATATATATATATTATTATTATTCTATAAGATAATTACTATATAATCATACATATAATTATATAGTTATATATATATTATATATTAATATATATATTATATATACATATTATATATATATTTAGTATATATATATATATATATATTATATATATAATTATATATATATATATATTATGATATATATATATATACTATATATAATATATATATATTTATATATAGTATTATATGTATATATTATATATATATTAGAATATATATATATATATATTATATAGAATATAATATATATATATATAATACTATATATATATGAGAGTATTTATATATATCAATATATATATATATATTTATATATAGTATATTACATTATATATATGTATGTAGTATATATTGTAGTATATATTTATAATTATATATATTACTTATATATATATAGAGTTATGACATTTATATCATTATATATATTATTACTTATATAATATATATATATATATATATATCATATATATATATTATTAATATAATATAATATATACTATATATATATTCCTTATATATATATTATTAAATGTTTATATATTATATAAATACTATTATATAGTAATATATTTATATATATAGTAGTTAGTATTATATATAATATATACTACTATATATTAATATATTATAATATATATATATATATAATATATATTATAATATATATATATAATATAGTAGTAACATATATATTATATATATTATAATTATATATTATATTAAATATATATACTTAAAGAAAGTGGAAAAAATGGAAAATGAATGAAGAAAAAGAAATAGAAATGAAAAAAATATAACTTTCAAAAACTTAGATTGGAAAAAGGCAAAAAAGTGAAAAAAAAAAATTAATGAAACTTTTTGTTTCAAAGTTTCAAGCTTTTTTTTTTTTTTTTTTTTTTTTTTTTTTCTTTTCTCGTTTCTACTTATTTATTCCATTTTTCCTTTCTCATTTTTTATCGTCATATTTATTTTTCTCTTGTAAAATAAAAAAAAAAGTCTTTTTCTCTTTTTTTTTTTTATATTTCATTTTTTTCAAATGTTCTTTTGGGTGGTTTTTGATTTTTTTTTTTAATTTTTTTTAATATAAAGATTTTATGAATAGGAAAGTTTTGACGCGTTTGAAAGTATTTTTGGAAAGTTTTCTTGTGGAGACTTTGCCCTCCCTACTTTTTTTTATATATATATATACAAAAATCAAACAAACGGGTTACTCACACACATACACACACACACACATACCACACACACACACACATATATATATATATATAATATATATATAGTATAATACATATATACTATATATATGTAAGGAGTATATAGATTATATATATATATATATATATATATATTTATATATTACTGTGATATATATATATAGATATTATAATTCTCACTATATACATAATAGAGTACTATACTATATATATTATATATATATATAGTATATATTATATATATATATATATATATATATATATATATATCTTGGGTATATATTATATATATATATATATTAATGGAATATATATTATATATATATGATATATGATCTGGACTGTCGTCGGAGTCGGAAGCCATAGAAAACAGCCAGGAGGAAGAAGCCGAGAAGAGCCAGAGAATGGAGTGGAAACAGATTGGAAGGGACTGAAACTTCAGAAACTACTACGGAAGGCCTCAAATAGTTGTTTACCTCTAAGAAAACCGTACTTATGTTGAAGCATGAATTTGAAGCCGAATTATTGTCTAGAAGTATCGGAGAAATAGGAAATTTATAAAAAAAACTTAAGAATATATTTAAATATTTTATTGAATGAGAACATTTCGAAATTAAAGTCAAAATTTAAATTTAAGCAAAATTATATTTAAAAAAAGAGAAGCAACAAAATTTTCAGAATCCAGGTCTCTCAATTATTTTTTTAATAGATATGATTTCACTAAAATAGTGTGTGAAGCAAGAAAAATTTAGCAAATAATTTCTTTTAAATTATTAAGAACAACTGTTTAGTTGATTTGGGATTACAAATTTTTAGAGCTAACTTCTAGGTGACTTATAGGTCATAATGGATGGATTATGCGGCCTCGTCAGCGGATTATGAAGATTTTGCTTTCGCGATGGTCATTAGGCGACAGGGCTAGCAACCCGTCCTTTCCTGCTTGTATTACTCTGACCAGCTGTTTGGAATTTATGCCTAGAGGCAAAGATCCTCTGAGAGCTCTGGGAGAAAACGAGTTTTGAGCCAAATTGAAATAAGAGATGTAGATTCATTGAAAGGGTGAAAACCCACCTGAGAGTGTTTAAACTCGAGGACATGCCGTTGTCGGTAGTTCATGGCGCCGAGAATATGGTTCTCTATATATCTAGGTTGAAGAGTTTTCGCCCAGAAGACAACATGCTGGACCAACTGACCAGGTGGAAAGCCCTTCCTGGGAGTTTTTTATTATATATAGTATACTATATATAAATATATATATATGTTAGTTATATATATATATATATATATTATATATATATATATATATATATTAATATATAATAATATATATGATGGTGATGTTATATATATATATATATAATATATATATAAATATATATATAATATATATATATATAATATTATAATATATTATATATATATATCATAATATAGTATATAGTATATATATATATATATATATATATATATATATATATATATATATAATAGTATGAGAGCAGTAGATGTAAGATGTGTATATGATATTTTCTTATATATATATATATATATATATATAATATATATATATAATATTACTAATATATATATATTATATATATATATATACTATAATTATAATTATATATATATAGATATATATGGACATTTATAAGATGATGACTCCGTTTTAAAAGGGGAAAATTTCGATTAAGAAAAACAACGAATTTCGAGTTTTTTCTTTATTGTGGCGATTTCTATTATTAGCGTTATTTGCATTTTAATTTTAAGAAATTAACTAACAAGATTATTATATTATTATTATGATTATTATTTTATTATTATTATTATTATTTTATTTTTATTATTATTATTATTGAACTTTATACAAAAACTCTGTGCTAATGTTTTTATTTTTAAGTCTTTAACAATTTACAATATTTTATTATTAAATATTATGTGAATTTCATGTATAAAATAAACAGAAAACAAACGCGCAAAACGGATCGCGAGCATAGGCGAGCGGTGGGCACACCTAAGCGGTTCCTCGCTCTGCGGGGAAAGCTGGGGGGTGAATATAGAGGGGGCCGAAGCTCCCACCCCGGGATCAACCAAAATAAAAATATATTAAATATTCAATTTATCAATTTAATTATTATCAAGACCGTCGAATTACTTTACGAACATTCATCAAATTTAAAACTGAAATAGAACTCAGCATCCGTGCCCTAATCTTACTTCATTTATTTATAAGACTTAGCGTGTCGATGAACACAAAAAATTACACTTATATTATTAGTAATAATCAATTCTTTTTACTTTTTGTTAATAATAAGTAATCATTCATCACTATGTCATCAATATGACAACGTGGTATTTAACCTGCAAATCATTGGAAATTATCGTTACATTTTTTATGATTTCGTTCCTGGAGTCAACACTGTTTTAAATAGCCTAGCATAGAACGAGGAGTTATATGTCTACTAATATATATATATATATCATATATATATATGTAGTATATAGATAAAATTATATTAGTTAAATATATAATATATATTATGTACTATATTAGTAAGATATATATATATACATATTAGTATATGATATCAAAGCACCAATGTATGATTTTCTTTTAGGGTTTCGTTCTCCTTTGTGTGGAGTATGTGTCAAATATCTGGGGGGAGGGGAGTCTTCTCACTGAATTGTTTTTGAAAAAAGTTGAATAGACACCTAACTTAGGAGTTTTTCAACATGAACTAACTTCCTCTTAGTTTGTCCAATCTCCACTATCTCTACTACAATGAACACTGATGTTCAGAATTTTCTAGTATTATTCCTTAACCCTTTGAGAAGAACTCTTGCAACACAGGCATTCCTCGCAGTTTTATTCTTTCTGGTGCGTTCAGCTCTCTGATAACCCCATACTTACCGCTATTCTCATTTTCGCTAATGTACTCTTCTAGTACATTCTGGAACACTTTTCTTTTTTCTATTTCCCGCAGTTCCTTTCACTTGCACACTTTAAAGTTTAAAATCCGTTTAGTGTGCATTGTTGGTCTTTTATTTGTTCATGATTTTGATTTTCCCCCAACTCTGACACTTGTGTCGTATACCCATTACATATATATATAATATATATATATATAATATATATGATATATAATATATATATATAATATATTAAAATGATAATATATATATATACCTATGATATATATATATAATATAGTAATAGTATATATATATATGAATTTTCAATTGATAAACAAAAATATATATATATATATATTATATATATATCTATATATATTATTATATTATAGTATATAGTATATATATATATAATATATATAATATATATATATATAGTAAATATATATATAGTATATACATATATATAATATATATATATTATATATATATAATATATATATATTAATAATATATATATATAATATATAGTATATAATATATATATATATATATATAATATATATACTATATAATATATATATATATAAATAGTATATATATATATATATAATTTCATGATAAACAATTATTATATATTATATATATTAATTATATAATATATAATATATATATATATATTATAATATATATATATATATATATATATATATATATATATATATATATATATATATAGTATAGTATTATATATATAATTTTCAGTGATACACAATTAAATGATTTTATATGAATATTTCATTTTCTCTGTAAATAATGACATAACTGTTAAACTGTAACTCCAGACACAGTACTCAACACACACACGCGGCGCGCACCTACACACACCACATACTTAATATATATATATATATATATATATATTATTATATATATATATATATATTATATATATATATATATAATATATATATATATATAATATATATATAATATATTATATAGTATACTCGTCAAAATTACGCACCACTATCTCATGACGTTAACAGGTTACAGGAAAGACCAGAACGCTGTGTAAACTTTATTATGCAAACAACATAGCATCAGGACCACAGTATTATACACCGTAATAATGTTGGAGGTGCATAGGGTCGACCCATTGGCTATAATTTAGTAATGACACAACCATATAACTCTAGTTAGCGAATTGGGGTAAAGTTTATGGCGGCTGGGAATGGTTGAGTACGTGGTCATGAGTGTGAATTTATTCACATACAACCTGGAAAAGGAATGCTCGTCGACTAACACGTGATGAGTTCGTACAGATTTCATCATACTCTGTGCCGATAGGTACGGGTACTGTGAACTCGGCTGACCAGTTTGGTGTGTAGAGCAACAACCATTGCACGGGTCGTTGATCGGCACCACGACACTCAGGAAGCACGCATGGTGGCCGGGCCAGGGCAGGCCACGCGCCACGACTAGCGTTGAAGACCGTTTTCTGCGTATGCCGGCCGTAAGAGACCGTCCAAACAACAGCAAGGCACCTTCAAATTCAGCTTCAGGAGGTACATGTGGCCCGTGTGAGTGATAATACAATACATCAATGCTTTGCGGAACATAATTTTCGCCAAGGAGGCTGGTCATAGGACCACGACACACCAATGACCATCGACGGGTGCAGCACTAAACATTTCCGAACATCTGACATTACACCGGTCGCGATTGTGCGCGGAATAGTGTCTTACGGATGAAATCCAGAGTCAATCTCTACACCTCGATCAGCGATCCATAGACTATCGAGGATTCCTAATGAAAGGTACGCGGCAGTTGTAATATGCCCTTACATTGTCATTTGAGAAGGAATCTCTCTCATGGTCTGACGGGGGCATATCTTTACTGGGTCGTGCAGTGTTGCACGTCCTAGATGACAGTCCCCTAACCGCCGCACGGTACATCGCAGACAT
>JABUQX010111898.1:0-7500 GCA_015478945.1 Trachelipus rathkii | reverse complement strand
GGTTCCTCCGCCCCTCCCCTACGGGGTATGGAAAACATCCCCCCCTATGTTTCCCCGTCGGCTCGAGCCCCTAGTGTGCCGTATAAAGCATTTTCCTGTGTGAAATTTTACCAGGATTTCCAAAAATGTATTCCTTTTCGCTGTAGCTATTGTAGTTTTTTGGAGATATTATTTTTTTTTTTTTTTTTTTTTTTTTTTTTTATTTTCCGGGGTAAAAATGGACAGCATTCCACAATGTATTCCGTTTTACGGTAGCAGCATTAAGTTTTTAAGATACATATGACGGGCAATCCAAAAACGCTGGCCCATATTATATATATATATACTATATATATATATATAATATATATATATATATATATATATATATATATATAATATATATATATAATATATATATAGTATAGTAATATATTATATATATATTATATTAATATATATAGATATATATATATATATATATATATATATATTATATATACCGCTGCGACAACGAGCACCAACACAACACAAGCTACAGTCCTCGAAATACATTACCCAATGCAGTTCCCACACACGATCACACCGTACAAGGCCTAACATACATAACTAATACACATAAACCCAACACACACGACGCCAAACGATTCAAGATTACTACACACACATATTCAGCGGGGCCGCTCCCATATGCCGCGCCATACAAATAAACAAACCAACAACACCCCACACACACCAAACACGACACACACCCACACACAAAACACACACACACGCACACAAACACACACACACACTAGCACGAGTTGCTTATATTATTTAAAAATATATCGAACAAAACAGGTTCGATTCTCTCGATTGTGTACTTAAGTACTCTCAATTATAATTATATTTTTCTATCGGGACCCCTTGCCAAACTATTTTAACAGCTCATAAAAAGATCACTTTTGAATAGAACTCTCGAGAGTTAGTATTGTATGCTCTCATTACTCTCTCTAATTATATATTCTCATCTATATATTAAAACTTGATACTTTCTCTCTATAATTTATTCAATAATTGTTCACTAGTATAGAGCGATGTCAAAACCAGTTTTATGTTCGTAGAGTTAAAAAGTAGTCAAGAAAACACGTCGCTCTAAAATCTACATACTACTCTCATCTGCCTCAAACATCTACTCTCATCTACATACTCATCTCCATACTAGCTCTCTCTCAGTCTCCTCTACAATACCTTTAGGCCAAAATATACCTTTAGTTGTCCTCCATAGCCGATAAAATCCTCGTCGTCTCTCTCTAAACATCACGTGCTCTCTCATACTCTCTCTCTCTCTCTCTCTCGCTGCGTCCATCTACAATCTACGGTTCATCATCATACTCTTCTGCCTCTCTCATGGTGAATCTCATATATAGATTATCATGGTCAAATAGACAAAAACAGTGACTCTCTATCAATACTCATACACGTTCTCCAGTCCTCAATACGCTCATCTCTCAGGCCTACTGCCAAAAACATGCTTCTCTCTACTCTACTCTACATCTCTCTACATCGCTTCCCATCTAAACCTATCTCCTCTCTCTCACTCTCTCATACGCATTCAAACTCGACATAATGACAAAAACAAGGCAAGAGTTGTTCTCCTGATCAATATAATGCTCTCTATGCCGCAATAAATCAAAGGCAACAAGGAAATGTTAGCATATTGGTTGGTTCTGGGCAATTAAGAGTGTTGTCTCTCACGTTATAGATATATCAGGTTGCTCTCATATATAGTGCTCAAATAATCTCAGTGTCATAAAACATAGGTACTAATAGTATTAAAACATGAGGCATAAATAATAAATCAGTACTCATAAATACAGGCAAATAAAACATAGTCAAAAAACAGTATACCATATAATATAAAATAAACTAGTGTTCAAAAATACATGATGTCAATAAAAACAGTGATGTAGTCTCAAAATAATCATGATGTAGCAAAAAACAGTGCAGAAACAGTTGTCAAAAACAGTAGCATAAAAAACTAGTGCTAATAAAACAGGCAAAAATACTCAGGTCAAAAACCATTATTCAAAAAATCTGGAATAAAACTCACAAATAATTCTAAGGCTCAAAAACATGAGCAATAATATAATCACAGTCAGGCAAAAACAAGGTTACTATAATAAATAATCATAAGCAAGGTAGTTACTAAAAACAGCTCAAAATATACAGATCAAAGGCTAATAAATAACTATATAGCAGGGCATATAATAACAGGCAGGGTTGAAAACTAATGGAGGGTTCTATACAAATAAACAGTTCAAAAAAGGAGTGATGCAAAAACAGGGTTCATAATAATAAATCATAATCAATTCATATTCTCAAAAACTATGAGTCTACATAAAACTCAGTCAAATAATAATACAGTAGTCTCAAAATAATCATGTATCATAAAAACATAGGTGGCATAAAAAGTTACTCAAAAATACATGGATCATATAAAACAGACAGTAGGTTACTCTAAAATAATACACTGTCAAAATAAAATACTAATAATAACTCAGTTCAAAAAAAACAGGGTGCAAAATCTCAGGCATAAAACAGTATATGTAGCTACTATAAATAAACAGGTCATAAATAACAGTTATACAAATAATATAACAGTACAAATAAAACTAGTTCACTTAATAGATACATAGAAAAAACAGGGCAGGTTCATAAATAATCAAGGGGTCAAGATATAAACTAGTTCAGTTCAAAAAACCACATAAAAATACAGGGTACTATATATATATATAATATATAATACAGCAATAAAACTAGTACAATAAAGTATTTCAATAACACTCAGGTTCATAAAAACGTGCATAAAATTAACGATATTATAGTAGGGTCTCTCTCATCAGATATATATAAAAACCATCCTCAGTGGGGGCCTCTACAAAAAACAGGTGATATACTAATATTATAACTAATATATTCTAAAAAAAAAGTGACCTCGGTATAAATATAAAATATAATTAATAATAATAACCTATATATTATTATATATATATATATTTTTCGTCTCTTCTGACTTTCTTTAAGGTATCACTAAAAATAAAATAGCTAAAATTTAACTTACATAATCCACTGTGTTTGTAGATAAACATGAAAAAAGAAAAAAGAATAGAAAAAAAGAAAAATAACGAATAAATGCCAAAATCGGATCTTCATGAGAACAGGCAACTGCAAAAACGGAGGTCAGTGTTACTAGCGGGCAAAGATCCACATACCTCGAAAGGAAAAAATTGGTCTTGCAAAAAAACATAATGGGTCTTTAAATATTATTTCTTTATTTTTATTATCTCTCTATTTGTCAAAGTTACTTTTAGTTTAAAGTAACAAAACATATCAGGGCTAACCAACACAAAGGACTCAAGTGTTAGGGCTAGTTTTAATCCTTTTAAGGTTGTTAAAACGTGGAGGGTTAGGCAGCGTTGAGCTCTCAAGGGTAAGCGTAAGAGGTTATATAAGCATTTGCGGGTATACATATTTAAAAAAATAAAACCCAGAGGCCTTTCTCTAATAGTTATCATTCAAAGTAAAAAAAATTAAGCTCGAGACACTCAAGGCGGAGTGACCAAAACTCAGTAGTCTTATCATTCAATATTATATATGACGGTCAAAAAGTACATAAATTAAATCACATGCAAAAAAATAAACTAGTAGGCATAATAAACATCAAGTCAAATATAAACTCCTAATCTCAAAATAAACTATTACACAAACTCCACTATGCTTAAAAAAACATATGATTAAAAAAAACAGCTCAAAAACTCTCTCAAATACAAATAATAAACAATATATAAGCCTAAAAATACATATAACAATAAAATGTCAAAAATAACATTAGGTGCTCTAAAAAATAACTCTAATTGCATAGGAAAAATCACACACACGCGCACAGTTCAAATATAAACAATGGGCTTATAACAAAAGGCACTCCAACAATATAAACAAGTTCATAAACATCCACCATAAAAGAAAAGGTATAATTAGAACTTATCTTAAACATGGCATAAACTGAAGAGGAGCCTTGCAGCACAAGTGAAAGAACACGCATTGTAACAGGAGATCTGCCAGACCTAAAAACAAAGACATAAAAAAAATGAGGAAAGTATCTCCAATAAACCAATGGACAAAATATGAAAATGATATCATATTCAGTTGGGTTCGTTCCTATCATAAGGCCTCATTTTATATCCTATAAGAGACATACCTGTAGTCGTATAAAAAGCACTAAGAATCCTAAGATAATAATACTCCGGCCGCTCTCTCCGGTTTTTGTATAAATCAAAAAATATATCAGGGTTACAAAAACTCGCTTCAACTATGACGATTCAATACTCATATAACCTCATATCCAAATCCAATATAATATGCATGTCATCTCAATGAGAACGGACCATTATATATTTATCTAAGGGTCGTGCAGAGTTCGATGGCTGTGTACCCAGACAAAAACAGTCAGCCAAAAACAGACTCTAAAGAGAGACGATCGGTTTCAGGTATAAGAATACATATTTATGTCCGACAAGTGCCTGAAGAAGGAACAAGGTGGATTGTAGTCTTCAAAAGAAGTGAAAAAGGCCTAACAAAAAGACTAGTCATCATTAAATCATTCAAAGAAAATTATTTCCTCAGGCCAAAAACCTCAGTCTATAATTAAATGATTGTAAACACTTCGTATTAAAAAAATTAATACTAACGCCCACATTAAAAAGTTACTCAAAACAAATATATATAGACTCCAAAACAGCATGAGGAACTCTATATGTAAGCAAATATACCACATTATATATAAAAACAAAGCGGATACATGAACCGATCATATAACCCAACCTATCATATGGTGTTTCGCTGCCCGCCTACATATAAACACAATCCCATCCTGTACAACCCATCAATATTCAACAACTCCCACGTTGCGCTCCCTTTACAAACTTCCTTACTCAAGCCCAAACCTTAAAGGCAAAACTTTCAACTTCTACATCAATACAATACAACAAAGTATTTCCAACGCATTCATTAAACTTATCTCCCACACCAATTTTTCCGTTTTAGACGTTACCTCCCACTTTTCAACTTCCAACCTGATACCTGTCCCTTTACTCTAAACTTTTAGAAAAACTTATATTCAAGAATATAATATGACTTTAAATTATCCTTTCCCCCTTCTTAAAGATCTCATCTCTCTCACACTTGATCATAGTTTCTTCACTTTTAATAATTCTTTTTACAAGCAAACATACGGCCTCTGAATGGGTTCTCCTTTACCTCCCACTTTAAGAAATATTTTTATGGAACTCATCAAACACCTTTAAATCATTCATCACCCTTCTCTCTTTAATGTCACATGACTCCGCTATGTGGACGACGTGTTTTGCACACTTCCAAAACATATCAATATCAATTTCATCTTACAAGATATAAATAACATTCATCCCTCTATTTCTTTCACACATGAATTACCTATCGGCTCTTCTCTACCTTTTCTAGATACTTTAATTTCTTGGAAAAAGTCTCCATATTTATCCTTTAATGTCTACAGAAAACGTACCTCTTCCTCCTCTTATTTATATTAGTTCTCGACACACACATATAACACAAAACTTGCTACACTATCTTAGAGCCCTTCGAGTATGCTCTCCTCCTAATCTCTCAACAGAAAAACAAAATTAATCATTCTCCTTATCTACTTCCTCAACTAAAAATAGTGCGTCGAATTACCTCTCCCATTAAATTTGGCATATAGTAGTTAAGCCAAAACAAAAAATTGCTCGATTGATAAAAGTGCTGCCAACTGCGGCAAGCCCGGACAGATCTACCGTTGCTCCGAATCAAGCCTTTAAATGTTTAAATCATCAGTTAAAGAGACCCTCTACACTAAAAATATTACGCCTCTCATAGAGGAAACCAAAAACAAGCAAAATACAAATCCCTAAGAGAGTAGAAACGTATTTAAACCCCTAAAGCTCTCCTTATTTCAAACTACAAGTGCATCTATATTGCAAATCCTTGGTTTGAGACTGGTACCTCTCATGTGACATCGGCGAACTAAACAGATCTGCCATAGACGCGAGGTTACAACACAAAATTAAATAATCCTCAACGCATCACAGACTACTACCTAATTCAGCATTAAACTGGCCCCATCAAAAACTCTGAACGAACCGATCAAGAAAATAAAATATCAATTCAAACCTGCTCACATCCATGTGAAATACAGCAATCAAGTTGTAAAGAGAAGGAAATAATTGAATCGTCATATGTATATATAGATTTAACCTGATAATTTAATAAGAAACCGGTGAGAGTAAGCTGATATTACATAAATCTATAACTTTTAAAATTCAGTGGACTCCCCAACTTAAGGATATAAAGAAGACAGGAAAACAGCAATTGAACTTGAAATATATTTCATTATAAACTATTTGCTTTTTCTCTCTCTCTCTCCTAATTTCTTGTAACTCCATTCTAGAACAAAAGACGGAGCCTGTGATGTCTCGGCGAAAGCTAAAAATCTCGGTTATAATTAGGGTGTCATTGAATTATTAACAATTGCTCCTCTCTGTAGATAGTTTATATTAAAGTCTCTCATGTATGTGCGTAGATAGCGTGAGCGTCTATCCATATCAAGATATTCCATGTTGTCGTAATATAGGCAAATTCCTAGATTACTAAAAAACTAGTTACAATATAATAATACTCTATAAGTAGCAGGCAATAAATATCATATAGTTCTCATAATAATATACATACCAACGGTACTATATAGATATATATATATATATAATAATAGTTATACTAATAATATAATAATATAAGCAGTATGTATACTCAATAAAAAACAACAAGTGCTTAAAAAATACCATAGTATACAATAATATATAAAAAATATTAGCGTGAGGTAGTCATATACACGATACATTCCGCATATGCAAGCATAATGCCGCTCCTTTTTCATACTATCCGCATCCGCAAACCGAAACCGCAAAGCGCAGGCATGTACTTTTTTAGCAGAGAAGCACGAGGATAGTATTTCGATCTATAAATATATGAGAAAACGTGTGAGTGTGCTCACTGCCACACACAGACCATCACACCACACAACAAACAACACACGATCACACACAACACACACAACATATAAATAACTCATATATATATAATATATATTATATTATAAATATAGTATTAGTGAGTAAATAACATATACTATGAGTCATAGGTCAAATAACTCTAGTGCAAAATATATATACAGGGTCTCATAATAAAACTATATAATAGTAGCATATATATATCATAATATAAAATTATACAATGATATTCAGTAGACCAAGGAAAATACCTTAAATTTTACATAAAAACTATATAATATAGGCAAAAATAAATACTATTGTTTTATAACAATATAAACGCAAAATACTAATAGCTCAAAATAAGTCATATAATAAATCATAGGCACCAAAAATAAATACAGGTAAATATAAATAA
>JABUQX010111897.1:0-60846 GCA_015478945.1 Trachelipus rathkii | reverse complement strand
AACTGTAGCTTTAAAGTTTTGTCAAGCTCACAAAGAATGTTCAAAGCAAAACTCGCAAACACCTACATCACACCACCATACCCCTCCATTAAATTGGTATTTCTAATTAAAAATTATTGCTTATAAGATTTTGGTTTGATGCTTATATTTATGTATTATTGCAAACTTTAAAATAAGTTCGTTTGATGAGTTAAATATTTATATTGTAATGGTAATCAAAGTTAAATAGTTTGAAATATTAAGATGTTCTTGTATCTTGAGTTTATTCACCCCGTTATAAGAAGCTCCTCAAAACAAAGAATTTAAACAAGTTTTTAAATAAATCTCAATACCTCTCAACCAAACACGGTGTGTATACCCTCCTCGCAACCCCTCCTCTTAGTTACTATGATATTTGATTTATCTTATCTTACTGCTTTTAGAATCCTATTTTATGATCCATTCAATTTTTCTTTTGTTTATTATTATTTTCACAATAATGATGATAATGATAAAATATGTTAATTAATCGAATTAACCATATTGCGATGAGCGTCTCAGAGGGAGGTAAACTAAGTCTTATGGGGTGAGCAACAAGCAATAACACCACCCTCTACTTTAAGAAAACTGTTATTACGTCATTTGCTATTGTTTGTTAGCTTATAACGCATCTCCTCTCTACTATCATCTCTCCTCTACTCTCTCTCTCTCTCTCTCTCTCTCTCTCTCTCTCTCATGCTCTCTCTCTCGTCGTCTGCCTTCTCTCCACCCACCTCCCTTTCTCTCTCTCTCTGTTCTCTCTCGCTTTCTCTGCCCTGACTTCTCTCTATCTCCTCTCTCCTCTCGTCGTGTCGTACTCTGCGTGCTCTACTCTCTCTCTTCTCTCTCTCAGCTTTTCTCACTCTACTCTCTCTCCTAACTTAGACCGCTTAAAAGTGACTAAGACAACTTTAAATCATATAAATCAATTAATGATTACTGTTTGTAATGCTATAAATTATAATAATTTAATTCTCTTACTTGTTGTATCTTAATTTAATAATAAAGTGTGTTATACAAGCATTTATCTTATTATTATATCAAAAGAAGGCAGTTCTGTTGTAATTTTCTATACTCTTTAACGTTTACCTTAAAATTGGTGGACACATAGTTATCGTTATAATTTCTGTCATTTCGGTTTTCTTTTTGTAAGCGTTAACTTAATTAATAAATTTTCTTTTAATTAAAACTTTAGTGTGAATGTATATCCCGTTTTCTAAAAACGTTGTTGTGTATAATTACCATATTATACAGTATCAACTTCTATATTTATTCTCTTATTTGAGCGCTTGCTGACAGCCTTCCTACTTTTGTGTCTGTTATAAATATTTTTTCTATATTATTTGTGATATTTATTAGAATATTCAACCCCATCAATGTTGAGGATTATACCCGAACATTCAACCATCATAAAGGGGCCTATGACTACGTCTAATTCTTCTCATGACATCCTTGAGTCTATGCTTCTCCATCCTATTAAGTACTTATCTCCACTGGTAACCTACCAAAGTTAATGTTATTCTTTATAATTTTTTACATAGATTATTATATACTTCTACCAAACCACAGAATCCCTTCTTACAGTACAATGATTGATTGACGTTTAATCTATAAAAAAATCTACTAGTATAGCTTCTTAATGTTATTCGAAAACATATAATGATTACCCCAACGTATATTATAATAATATAGTAACTCGGCAAGAATAGTAATTAAAGTATGTTTATTTTGTACTAAAAGGGAGCACTTTTGTGACAGCTAGACACTCAGCAGCACTAGATAAAACCAAGATTTTGTGATGGTCAGCCAGGAGGCGGAAGGTCCTAAGGCCCAGAAATCTTCTTAATAATATACTCCTGAATACCTCCCTTTTCTCTTTCACCCTCACTATTAGAGATTATCCTCACATATTGTTCATGCCGAGGTTGGTATACCAAAAATGTTCCTTATTTTTTGTACCGAAGTTTTATTTTACATTTGTCCACGATAAACTAAAAAGTTGTGGTGTTAGCTAAAGGAACACACTACCTAGTCGGTGGCTGTTGAAGCTGTCTGACAAAAAGTACTAAAAGAAACATTCCTACAGGACGCTGCCGTAGACAGTCCAAATTAACCAGCATTCTAAGAACAATCATAGAAGAAAATAAAAAAATATATCCTTAATAATTTCTCATGTGACATTTCTGGTGTATCCGCATCTGATATTCCGATTTAACCACGTAACTTCAAGTTCAGACATATAAACAAGACATGTATGTAGAAAAGTAATGTATAGGTTTCTGTGCCAAAAGAGGTTCTTGCGCCACCGGCCACTCACAAAAGTAATGCAGAGAAATTCTCTCGATTCTGATTGACAACACGAGTATTTTGGAAAAGAAAGCGAGAAGAAATATTATTCGTAACGAGATGACCCTCAATCAGAGTTTCAACGGTTCAGATAAGGCCAGTTTTAGCCCGGAGCCGAATGGTATCTTTGGGACCTTCGGCACACCCGGAGCCCCAATTTCCAGGGGGGCTTGAGCCGGAGCGGAGCCCGGGGAAGCCCGCAAAAGAGAATCTGCTCCGGCTCCGGCAAGTAAAATATTAAATAAAATTTGAAATTAATATAAGGAAATAAATGAGAATTTTTTTTAATTTAAAAGAAGTAAAGGTAAAAGCGTGCGCGTATATATGACTTATACTATAGAACATGAATGAAACCGCTGATATCATTTTCAGTGAAAAGAACAATTATCCATCAGGTAAATCTGCGCATTTCGACTAAATAAAATAAGTTCCAAGCAAGAAGCATAAATGAGCGAATTTACTGGCTTGTATGAACTGAAAGCCGAGCTTGACGCATAAAAAAACCTATATGAGTGAAAGCTCATTGACGATAAATAATGATCAACTAAGTAACGAAAACTGCGACATCCGAAAGAATATAAAATATTGACTAATAATTGGGCTTGAAAGGTTTCGAGCTGTATCTAACGATGTCTGGTCATACCATAAAAGAAGAAGAAGGTGTCAAGCAATATGCGGTAAAAAGTGTATAAAAAATAAACATTTGTTCTTTCTAATTTCTCATCAACACAAACTAAAATCTAGTAAGTAATATGATTATAGATAACTAAAAAATACCAAGAAATCAGCTAAAAATACTGTGGTGAAACTGTACCAAACTACATTATTAAATAATACTTTTTCTCGAGTCTAGGTCTTTGAGATAGAAATAATTAAAATATGCCAAAACATACCTAAAAAGCCTTGTCCAGACCAGATGGTAATAGTTATAACTGATAACATAACACAAGTTTACATCAGTGAAGTAGTTAAAGGAGCACTTATATATGTTAACAGAATGGCATGCATAGAAGCATCATTAGATAACCCTTTCCTATATTTTAGAAGTAGATATAATAATACCGTACCACAAACAAAAAAGCGTACTTTTAAGTTTTACATTCTAAGCTAGGTAACAATATATAGTCGTCTAATCTTTCAATGGCTCATGATAGTGATATTCGTGAGAATTACCCCCTGTACATAGATCTTTAGATGACTCAATTTGTAAATAGCTCTTCGTATTCCTAAATAATGAAGACTCAATATAATATATTTAATATATAAGATTATCAGTAATCATAAACCTCGCCTGCACATTTCAATACAATCTACATCTGTGTAGGTTAAATGTAGTTAGGAGCCATCGGAAAAGATGAAGAAAAATTAATAAACTTGATATATATTAAAGTGTTATAAATAAGATAATCATATATGAAATCTGTAACTGAGCAACGGGAAACTTAGATGCTATATATAATATATATACCATCGATTTGTTAATGTTAATAGGCATACATGCTAATATAAGCATACCGCTAAGCAACCATCACAGCAACAAATTCTCCAACGGTAAGTTCTGGAGTAAAGATCTACTATAATAATTTCACTGACTTATATAAACTGACTAATTCGGATTCTATATAAACCTCTACTTTGTGATATAATAATATACGGTTATTTCTACTGATAAAATACAAACTGATTACGCACTTGACATATTCTATAACATCCTTCCAACATGTCATAACTTCATAACAATCGTTATGAGTTAATTAATAAAAAGACAGGCTATTATATTGTAAGTATTTTCATTTTATATTAAACTTCTATTCTCACTAGAAGGCATAGAAAGAAGAGACTAACTCAACTTTGCGTATCAATTAATTTTGAACAGATCCAGAACAATATTTAGAGAGGTCCTGTCACTACCTCAAAGCCAATATTTAAGTGCCGTTTGAAAATTTAAATAATCCTTTATCTATTAGATGATCTTGTTTTATTTCTAATCATATATGTATCTTTAAAAAAATAAATGATCATGGATTCACTTACTTGTCCGTCGACGAAAAAGGCCTCTAATTTGATTGATAAGAATATGTTTCCTAGCCTATAAGCTATTCAACATGAGATTATTAATAGTTTATGAGAGAGCGTCATTTCTCGCCTCACTGGCTGCACTATATTGAATGTAAAATTCATCGGAATGACTTTAAGACACGTTAATACGGATTATTGTAATATTTAAACCTTAGATCTTGTTAACGAGTAAAATAGTAATTTTCAAATAAAGTAGCTTTATCATTATCATAAATATTTTTCTTGTATGAATAATTATTTATTTGAAAAGATAATTATATATTTGAAAAGATAATCTATGATGTAGATTTAGAAATTTGCGCCTTATGTAACCTCAATGTTAAAATTCACTTAATTTATATTTCTAAGTTAATATTTATTATCATTGTGCACACACAAAACTTCAATTAATGGACAAATTGAATGAATTTTCTCAATCGCAGGCTGTGCAGATACAAACCATTCAGAGTCTAATTCTAGATGTGTTATTAATACAGCAATATTTTTATTTATAGATTAATATAATATATTAAAACGAATATATTCATAAAATTGGAAATTCATGATTTTATCCAGTGATCATTAGTTTTAAGAACTTAGAATGACAATCCCATAGTTAATAAAAATAAAAAAATTGTAGATGTAATTTTCAACCCTACCAGATAAGAATATCCACAGCTACTATAGTTCAAAGTGGCAGGGAATATATATATATATGTATATATGTTAAGGCTTAATTAAAGAACTTTGCAATAAGCAAAAAAATAATTGCAATGCATATGTTTTGAATTGCTACATTGTCTTTCATCTCAAATTCTTTAGGAGTCTTGTATATTTAAGGTATTTTGATAACAAATTTTATAATAGTCATACGCCGAGGTCTCTCTGTAGACAAATGGACAGAGCAATAAAAGCCTAAAATCAAGATATAAAATCCATGACAATTCATATTACTAGTATATTAGGATATAGAGGGTTGGTAAAGCAAATATTAAAACATTTTACATGATGTTAACAGAGAAAATGCTAGTACATTTAATCATAATGTATTTTGAAAGTTTGTAAATAAACTAGATGGTTTTGTAACATTTAATAAACCAATATATAGTGTAATGATTCAATGTTTAGTTATATCACGAGTTTATACCTTATTAATCTAATAATGTATTTCATAAACTTACGATATATGATGAGGTAGATCATTTAATGGACGAATCACGAGATGAGAAGCTGATATTATCACAATCACTTTTGTAAGATTTTAGTTCTTTATAAGGTATTAAATGCAAAAGGTTTTCTCTCTTTCTTAAATGTATATATCCTAAATAAGGTTTAAATTATTGCTCTATAAAAGAATTATATGTCAGATATATCTTTATATGCTAAATATATATTTTGATATACATATCTCGGACTCTGTCTTAACGGAAAGTAGTAAATGATTTTTTTTTCACGTTTAAACCTCAAAATATCTACTAGCTAAGGCACATATTAGCACTCACAAGAAGAATTACTCTATCCTTGACATATATACAAAGAAAATAGGATATCAGAAGCCGAATGAAAGATAGAAGCAACCAGGAATAGCTCTTGTGTTGACACTTTAATGATCTTAAATATAATGTATAAATAACTCTCTCTTGATGATAATTAGCTTTTATATCTTATAGCTTCTTTCGACTGATTTGGAACATTTTTATCCCAGCGACCTGGATAACTTTCTTCCATAGTTTTCATACACTTGCAGGTTAAAATAGATTGTGAGATGCTAGTTTGGTCACTAATGAGAATAGGTAAAATCTTAGTAATGCGGTTTTTCTCATGAATACATGTATATGTCACGGTTTCTCTGACAGAATATTGCATTAAGTTTCTGGGCTGGGTATTTTGCCATTTACAATAATTTTTTGCACTATTTTTTTTTGGGGTGGGGTATTACGTTTATTTTCTATTATTTAATCACATGTATTTATATCTGAGTGCACGTTTTATCTCACTTACAAAAATAATCAAGCCATAGAGTATATACTAGTAAATGCTCGATTCTAAGTTCAGTTTAGTTCCTAACGCTTATAACAATATTCTCCTACGGAATTATACTTCTCGGATGCATTTGATATATGTTAGATGTTCTTGAACACAAATGAAAATATCTTGTATTAGTTCTTGATGTGCAAAAATTTCTATAACTATAAAATTAAAGTTAAAATATATTTTCGTTTATCTATCACTATTTGAGTTAAGAATTATAGAAGAATGACTTTCATCTCACGACACAATTTGAATATAAAAGTTTCGGTTTTCATCCATTATACTAGAAATCAGTGTGAAAACCAATATCCTGGATATTAAAATGGATATCCGTTATTCGACTTATTGAAAAAAGAACCCGAATCGCTTAATGTAACGAACTTAACGCTTGCATTCCTCCGAAAGAGCAAAACTGTTAAGACTCCAGTATACGTACAAAAACAGGTCTTGATATATTCTGATAGTAGATGAGTAATAATATGTGTATTGTCATAAGAAGTATTATCTCTTCCTTTTCTCTTCTTTAACAGTCTTTTGATTTGAAATTCCTGTCACTTCTCTGGCTATTAATTATTTTAAAGACATGTAAAAAGATTATAAATCAGGTGTTAGGAAAAATCCGAATATCCTTCTGTCTCTTTGGCAAGGTAGTTTTATTGCGTAAACTTACTAGAACCGCCCCGGTCGAAATATTACTTTCATATTGTTTCTTTGTTTCTCCCAGGTGTGAAATGACTCCCGCGTACGCCCTGCCATAATACCTTATTAGCTTCCTTCTAAGTAAAAAAGTATATTTTTATCATATTATAATAACCCTAACCAACACCATCCCTTGCAGACCATGCATGCAGAAAATTGGTTTATGTATATAATATGATAAATAAATAAATAGATAATTAAATTAGTATATATATATAATATATATAATAATAATTTAATATATATATTATATTTAAATATATTATATATAATAATTTATATAAATATAATATATGATATATATATATAATATATATATATATATATATATTAAATTAAATATATATAAATATATATATATAATTATTATTTATATATTAAGACTATTTGATATTATTGTTTATTATTATTTGATTTTTTCAGATAAAACCTTACTAAGTACCTATATCGTGAAATGAAATATAGGGTTACTCTAATAGATGTAACGTTTTTACGTTCATCAACATTTCCGATTAAATAAGTTTGAAACTAGAAATCTTGATTTAATTTAACCTCTATTTTTTTTATGCAAGTAATACAATCACGTATATCATTGATAGCTTTTTCTACAAATTTAATTACATTTTTATTATATGGGTTTGAGAATTAACTTTAAGCGTTCACCCTATTAAATTTATTTGAAAACACACCGCTGATCATCGTAAGTAGGGTAAGAGGATAGGGTCAAAGAGTAGTCCTTCCAATGTATATCTTCACGTTGTTAGTAATGATACTTATAATTATTACTTGAACTTAAATATGTGTCTATTAACTTATTATAGAATGTATGGGTATATTGTATTAAAAATAATGGTCGTGATAGTTTATTTATTTTGCATAGATTTAGATGAGTATAAAATATAAATTAATTCCTCATCGCCCTATAATAAGGGTACATCCGAAAAATTTAAAAAGTGAAAAACTGACATACTATCTTGGTAAATTATATGTATATAGTTTTGATAAAAATTATGCAGATTACCAGATCCACATTGAAGATGTTTAGATTTTGACATTCACATTACATTCACTGGCGCGGACTTAAGAAATTTGTCAACGTCGCGATAGGTATATATCATATTCCACTAATATAATAGTATGTTATTATATTATGACTCTGTTACACTCTTGATTGAGAGATCCATTCTCTGAGATATTAATTAGTAGAATTGTTTCTTTAAGTTGCTATATGGTAATAATATAATTCTGACTCAATAAACAAAAATCGACCGAAATCAATTTAACATTTAAAGGCAATCCTAGCTACCTTGCGCCTAATTTTCTTAAGATGTCGACTTACAACTCAAAAATTACCTAGTTGTGCCGTATCAGGTTTTATTGTTACGTATCATGAAATTTTTTGAAGGTTTCTAACGCATTATTTCATTAAATTTCAGGAAATTTGCAAATACCCAGGCTGATGAAAAAGATCAAGCAGATTTTGAAAAGATATTTTAAAGAAATGGAATTAAAAAAAAAGAATATCTTGTATTGTGATCAATAAAGAATAACACACAATAATATCCGACTTTATTATTATGATAATTAAAAGAGCTTTCACCTATTTAAAAATAATTTTTATAAATGACAATTCAAGTCTGAAATTTCCAAATGTGAGAAATTCTCTAAATTCAGGGTAAAAAGAAACAATATTAGAGAAATCTTAACCTTACTTAACCTAAACAAACTATATATTAGATGTATAATTTAATTATTCATAACTAATTTCCATTTTAAGTATTCAATAAACAAATTCACAAGTAAACATGATATTTATGTAATAAAGCTTATTATATAAATTTATAGAGAAAAAAAAGTTTTTCATATAAACTTGAATTTTTATGATGGTTGAACGCCAGTAGATAGAGATTAGCATTATGCCATTTCGTTTATATGTTGGGAACACTAAATGTTTTCGGCTACACTTCAGTCACAGATGATATGCAGCCATGAAATCCTCGAATATCATTAACATTACGAGAAAAAGTATTTATATAAATTAATAATTTAAATAGAATACCATAACTGGTTTATCAGGCTCCTAAAGTTATCATATATATTACTTGGTATAATAAATTATATTATGGAAATATTACATAACAAAAGAACTGTCACTCATATATCTCGACAGTGTTCATATTGCTATTTATCAACTGTTTCTAACATAATTATCCGTACTCAAAGCTCCTAAATTGTCAGACTATATTATTTTATGATAAATCTTTTGTTTCTAATCCATATCTCATAGATAAGTTTGGAGTATATAAAAAAAAATTTTCCTTCTCAATAATTATAACTTTTAAGAACTTTTTATTTCATTATTCACTTCTATAAAAAAAGGTATTTAACATTAGAGAAAATGGAGAATTTGAAAAATGAAACTGTTTTTAAAATAATAAGTATAATATTTACACTCTTAAGTATTATTTTTTTTTTTTAGTATCAAAATAATTTACCATTCTGCTAACCAATATATAACAATGAAAAGAATATAAAAAAATTTCCCCCAATAGTGAAATAATAATTACCAAAAAAACTATACATCTTTAGTAACTCGTTCAAAAATTAATTAAAAAAAAAAGCATATAATTCATTTATATATTTCATAATATGAAATAATAGAAAACTTGTGTAAATTAACATTGTGAGCAAACAATATAACAAAGATTTAATTTATTCTTAAATTCTAAAAATTATATTTTAATAGAGATTTCGCGTGTACGATGAAAAGACTAAACACCTGTTCGAATTGAACAGAGTTAATGAAAATCCACCAATATTTGTAAAATTTTTATAAAGTTACTGAAACATAATGAATCAGAATCGAATACACGTTGAATTGGTAACAGCGTGGCGAGAAGTAATAAATATCTTATAAAGCACAAAAGGAGCCCGGAAGTAGGAAAGCGAAGAAACTCGTGTGGATGAGGGATGGTGCTGAAGGACACGAGAGTCTCTTAAAAATCTTACGGAGAACTGATGCCGGGAGTACGGATGGTGACTACCTACCTGAATATTTTTAAGTATCGCGAGCCCCTCCGGCAGCTATGTAATTTTAAAAAAATCTGATGGGACCAGTAAGCCCTCTCTCAGTCCGTGAAGCCTGCAGTTAGCGTCTGCGTGAGCGTCTCCAATGAGTGTCGAGAGAGAGAGATGAGAGATGAGGTCAATTTTAAATAGTGGAGTGGGAACGCCACGAGGCACAGGAGAGAAGAGACAGAGGGAAGCCGGAGTCACGGAGACCAGAGGAGGTGAAAGAGAAAAAACTTGCAGCCTACGGCGAGGACGAGAGGATATTCTTAATGTGCGAGTGAGCAGTCTCAGAAGTAGACGAGAGGCAACGCAGTTATTCAGGTATTCAATGACGGACTAGCAGATACGGATTACGGATGTATAGGTGCATATGAGTGTGAGTAGTAGCCCCGGCGAGTGAAAGCCCAAGGATTTCCTAAGTTCAAGAAGATAGAAATCGGAACGAGATGTATTCTAAACAGATATTGTCGTACTCTTTGCCAACAATCGCTGTATTATTATAAAAAAAAAATTTAAGAGAAAACTAAAATGAGCCCTGAGGTTGATGTTACTTTTATAAATGTATTTTATTAAATAGCAATATCACTTAATGTTGATGTTAATTTTTAAATTGCAGTTTAAGAAGTCTTAAATTTTTTCTCTCTTCCCTCTATATCATATATTATCTTTATTTTTAGTTTATAATTTATATTTACAAATATACATTAATAATATTATTTCAAATTATTTATCTTAATTTTATATTTTATATTCACTTACCCTAGAAATAATTTCCAATAACCACATTATCAACCTGTCCATGCCCTGTATAAATACAATATAAGATATATCACTCCGATATTATCTCTGTGCAAGTCTAATAGTCTTACTCATAAATTTTATTAAAAGTCTATAAAGTGTTCTCAAGACTGCTCATTTCTATAGACCCATGTTCTATAGAAGATATAATTACTCCAACCCCTAACCTAATCTATAATTAAATTAAATATTCCAAAGAGATATTAATTGTTATATAGATTTTTTGCAATAAAACTATAAAATTTCTAGTATTATGAGTGTAATAAATTAAAATAATATCTTATTTAAGTGTGTGTTGAAATAATCAGACCATTCTAGCTCCATTGAATGCAAATGGAGATTTGCATGCTTAGCATAAAATCGCCATATTTTAATGCAAATAGGATGCAACATATTTCATATTTCACTAATACAAGTAATTCAACTCGTGGGGGAGGGGGGGGGGAAACGGATTTAAGTTAACTTTTGAAATTTATTCGGGAGAATAAGGGGAGGGAGTATTATAGCTAACATAAATATATATATATATATTAAATATATATATATAAAGGGTAGGGGATGATTGTTGGTGTAGCATTAAAATAATTTTCTTTAAACTCCGTTATTATTGAACCACACGAATTTATAATATAAAAAATCACTCAAAAAAATTATAAATCAAAACAGAAAAAAAAACAAGTAATCTTGAAATTTGTTTTCTTAGTATTGTTAAATTTAAAAACAAACTTAAAAACAAACAAATTTAAAAACTGACATTGAGTCCGTTTATATATTTTTTAATGTTAATCTTATCTTTATTATATAAAAATGTGTAATATTAATAGTTTTTTCAAGTATATTTAATATTATATAAATAAATGTTTTTATGTTTCTTTTATGTTTTTATCTTTTGAATTATTATTAGATAATATATCCTCACTCTGAAAACACAAGTGTGTATCTATATGGTACCATCTCTATTAGAAACAATACATGACACTAAAGTAAGAAAGTTTATCGATTATGATATTAACTTGAATGATTAAAATCCAAGCTAAACTAAATAACAATATATTATATCCACCAATAATTAAAAATATATAGGAATATTTCAAATTTAAATTTAAGACCAAAATTAAAATTACTGTAAATATTTCTTCATCTGTAATGAATTCCGTAAGATATTTGCAACTTCTTTTTATATTTATATATTTTTCTAAGTGCAAATTTAAATGTTATTTATTTTATTTGTTTATTTTTTTTTGTATTTTATTTATATGTTATTTATATTATAACTATATTACAAATTCAATATTATTTTTAATACGTTAATAGTGAAATTTTACATATAAATACTAAACTAAGTAAGTCTTTCATAATTATTTATAACACATGTCACACCTAATCTCGCCAAATTTATTTCATTTAATATATATATGAACCGAATACATTTAGGCTATTACTGTGAATTTCCGATTTAATATTTTATTTTTTTTTGCATTTTAATCTTAAAATTTTTTTAAACATCCCCAAAAATTAATTGTTAATTAATGTGTATGGGAGTTTGCTTGACTGAATAAAGCGAATTGCCTATTCACATAGGATCACGAAATTATCATGATGTAAAATATTGAGTAGTGAGAATAAAAGCCTAGATCTCAGAAGGAGAGTTAAATATTTCTCGGAGTTCTGCAATCGGACACATCAAAGTTCCAACAAAGTACTAAATTCATTAAGATGTAGAGCAATTAGGATAAACACAACATAATTAGAAAAATATTAATCATGGGATGAGATACGAAGTGAAGAAAAAGCCAATTATCAACACCGATGATTCATTATCAATACAAATAACGTAATAACTATGCATGTCTCGAACAAACCGTCTACGATTAAAAATCATATTAAATGTGCACGGAACGAAAACTAAAAGAAGAAAGAAAAGAAAAAAAGAGAGAAAGAAAGACACAACAGAAAGAAAAAGAAGAAATATAAGAAAATTAAAAAAAAGAAATTAAAAAAAAATATATAAAAAATACTTCAAAGGATACGGAGAGAGAGATACGTCATAACCAGAACAATGAGAGAAGATCGAATACGATACGTGACTTGAGAAGATAGATGAAGTACACAGAAGATAAAGCGAGAGAAATCAAAGTATATATGCACGAAACGTTGAAAGAATGAAAAGAGGAGAGAAGAGAGATGAGAAAGCAATAAAGGGACCAATAGAATAAAGTTAAGAATATAGCTAATAAGAAGCCTTCATTTATATTGGCACTTTATTAATATTTGTGCCTGATAAGAAATCTTTAAATATAAACGTTAATAGGATGTTCTCACGACGTCTATATTATGCTCAAAGAAATAAACATAACTAAAATATTATTTGAAACTTACACGAAGTGAATAACATAACTATATGTAAAGAGAAAATATATACACACACTACTTACTTAACTAAACGCAATAAAATCTTATAACACAGATCTTTATACACTAATCTTAAATAAAATTAATAATCCAGTTATCAATATCATATATCAGATATTAATGCTAATATAAAATAATAATTAATAAATATGAATTACACACTCTTTTGACATAATAAATGAAATAAGGATATAAATGACAATTATAGTTAATGTTATACACTCTCTATAATCTATATTTATAACTCACAAGTTTTAATATATTATAAAAAAAACACTTATTCGTATAATAATAATAATAATAATAATTAATGATATAATCTAAATTGATAATGGAACCAATAGAGTACTCCCATAGTATAAATTGAAAATAAAAGTTATGATTATGATAATGGTTAGACTGTGCAAAATAGACTACAACTCCACTCAGGCTTATCAGCTTTTTCAGGTCAATATTTATTTCTTTTTGAGCTTAGATGCTGTCAGCTATGGAGTGAGAGAATAGAAATAAGATAAGTAAAATAAATAAGTAATAATAAATAAATAAGAATAGATAGATAGCACCAAGCTTTAGTTACAGGTTCGATAGGATAAAGAAGATTAGCGAAACTATCGAAATTTCAAGGGAGATGAGTATTGTAAAAAACTATTGCACTTGAAAAAGTGATGCGATTGAGAGAAGAAAAATGAGAAACATGGAAATTGAGAGACAGAAGAGAGAGAGAAGAGAGAGAAGAGAGAGAGATGGTTAGAGACTGAGTTACACTAAACTTAGTTGCGTACGTATCACACTACGGACTATTTAATGTGCAAAGGGAGATTATTTTCTATACACTATCATCCTAATCAATCACTTTATTCTGAATATTTCTTCGGCTTTTCTTTTGATTTCACGAAAGAGCAAACTTATAGGTATCTTAGTTTTATATCTGCAATGTAGAAATAATCATTAATTATAATTAAGTTAATACCAAGAAAAGATTCAAACTTACCCTACTTCTTACGTCCAATTTCCCTCCTTTCCATTCTTTGCAGAAACAGTTTCATTATGTAGGCTTTATAAGAGAGAGAATAAAGACACATACTAAAACACAATTTTACTCGTTTAAAATGATAATTTAAATGCTTATTCCTGAGTTTCTAGAGGATACATATTAATAATTAAAATAAGTATATTTTAATATTATGTAATTGTCTTATTATCCATAAAGTAGGTGGTATTTTAAATTCTGATCTATAAAGATTGTAAATAATGGAGTTATAAATTTCTTTTTGGGTCATTAATTATTGATTAGTTGTACTGTATAATTATTACTATTTAATAATAATATTGGACTATCTACATTAATTTATATTATCTTTCAATATAGGCCACATGTTCATATAAAACAATAAAATGATTATCTATCCATCCAAATTACCAAAAATATACGTATGATTCGTTCTGTCCCAGCTTATAAGCGTAATATCAAGCTATAAACGTGTTAGTTATATACTTATTATAGTGTGCTTAATTTCCGGATGTAGAATATAATTAGAGCTTTACTAAATGAAATGTAATATAATGAAGTAGATATTTGTGTGTAAAGTGAGAATTAATAAACTCAGCACTTAGCAAAGATTAAAATATAAGTCATTCCACAAAGGATGCAATCGAGAGTCTCTATGGAACAAAATTTCCATACAAACACAGAGTCAGTCATGGTGTTGTGAAAAAGATATATTTCGACCACATTACAAAATGTTAACATAAAGCACACTTTATCCAGTACAATAATATCTATACTTTTAACAAATTTATAGATGTGGCTACCCAAAACCTGTACAACAATGTTATTTTCTGTTCCAAGAAATCCCCAAAGAAATAAGTTTGTAACTGTTATAATAATTAAACATACACACACACACACACAACTGCAAACATACACGCACTCCAATCTATCACATCAAACATACTCGCTGTAACTTCGAACAAACACACAACAACACAACACACACACACACACACACCACACACACACCACACACACACCACACCACACACACACACACACCACACACACACCACACACACACACACACACACACACCACACACACACCACAACACACGACACACACACACACACACACACCACCACCACACACACACACACAACACACACACACACATACACACAACACACTAACAACATACATCACAACACACACACACACAAACACTAACACATTTTCAACTATTTACACTAAAACACACACACTAACACATACACACACACAACACACCCACACAACACACACAACAACACACACTACACACACCATCAACTCGGCATACATCAAAACATACTAAAACATCTAAAACTCGGCTTCATAACTACACTACACACACACCAATATAGTTATATATTATTTATAAAATTAATAATATATATATATATAATAATATATATTATATATATATATATTTAAATACTATATATATATATATAGTAATATAATATATATATATATTATTATATATATATATAATATATATATATATATTATATTATATATATATATATTATATATATATATATATATATATATAGGGCCACCTTTATCCCACTTTAAAAGGATAGTTAACCATAAAAATATTACATATCGAAAATTATTACGCTGAAACCCTAAATCGTATATATTCAGTAACCATTATAACACTGTGACGTTTTTAACTTTAAAACATCCAGTATGAGAAGAAAGAAAGAAAATTGTCTCAGTTCTTAATAATTATATCATTCTATGTTATAATTTTTTATATGTTATTTTTGTTAAATTCACCTTTATTTAGATCGTGTCCTATAGGGAACTGCTTTTATTTATATAAATGTGGCGTGCACGACAGACACGACTGAGGACAATTTTATGTGTTGCGTTCGATGACTAGTCGACTCTCTCCACACTCGTATAACTACCCCATAGGTAGAGCCGAGAGACCTGACTCTTTGACATCTTGGCCGAATGAATCAGAATCTTTGAGGGTATGTCCTTTAGTTTAAAAATTACTCACAACACCAAACTCATATTTTCTTCTTTAGACACCATTCTGCTTAGTGCCGTACTCTAGAAGTGAGGCCATTTACAAATAATCCGTGGAAAAAACAAAAAATTTGAGTTAAATGCCTAGTATCATTATTTTTAATAAATTCACCTTCGGAAAAGGACTTCTTATTATAAGCGAATATATTCTTAAATTATTATTAAGTAATAAAAAAAATTGCATAATAATATAATAATCACTCGATCCACACACCTTCATTTAGTTTATTACTCCTTTTAAATTAGACAAAATGAATTAAATAATTAATTCATTATTTTAACATCTAATAAAATATCACTATATTTTTATTTATTGGCGATGGCAGCATAAAATTCTGTGATAATAGTAGTGTTTTAGAAACTTAAATGTATTTAATGATATTTATATTTTATTATATATTATTAGTTTTAAATAGTATTATTAATATAAATAGAGGAACGAGTTAATGTTATAATTGGTTTGATTTCCTGATTTATTGATTACAATAGATTTAAGTTGAACATAATAAAAGTTATTTTGTTAAAATATCTCAAAAAAAAGACAATATTTTAAATATAATAATCTCTACTAAAGATGGAACTGAACTCTTAAGAGTAATTAGCCTCACGTAAACTTTGTGAGATCTCATTTTTTTTTTATATTTAATTATCATTTGAACGAAATAATATTAAAACAAAATATTATATCAAACAAAAACAGTAAGCAAAATTTAGCTATATATTTATATTCTATATATATAATAATATATTCAATAAATATATTATTATATTTTAATTATTTTATATATTAATTAATATTTATTATTATTAATTATTTATAATTTAATATTATATATATATTATTAATTATTATTATTATTATTATTATTTCCTTAACATAAGAACTATTGTATTTAATTTTCCTATTTATTCTTATTGAATCTAAACAATTTTATTATTTTTTTTTTTTAATGGACTATGGTATCTATAGCAATAGGTGAGGGTGTCGAGGAGAGGATTAGTTGTATATACCCTATAGAGGTGAGAGGCATAATATTATGATTTACTCCATATTATTAGCTAATTAGAGGTATACTTTAAATAATAATAATAAGTAATTTAATTTACGATATGGCTAACTCTAATTTTTAAAGTGCTAGTGACCAATATTATCGTGCAAAATGATTATATTCACGGAGGGACTGGGGTTGCCAGAAGGGACCCATGGAGGGATTAGAATTAACAAAAGAAACCAAATAATAATATTTTCCGACACGGAAACCTCCACTAGCAATCCATTATTATAGAATGATTTTATTCAATTTCTTGGACCACGAGTCAAAAGCTTAGTAAATTTTTACAGATTTAAATAACAGACCCTTCCAGAGACAAAGGTTGCCAATTAGGCCAATATAAAATTCCATAATTTAATTATTATAAAAATTATAAAATTTTCAAGCTTACCTGATATAAACATTAATATCCAACTTCTAATATAATTCTAATAATATCATATATTGAACCACACAACATTTCAGATCCATGACGAATCTATTATTGAAGTTACCATTAAATCGCATTATATAATGACTAACAAAACGGAATAAATATAATTATATATGTTAATGTTCAATATCAGAATAAATTGGAATACAAATTGAATTGTTACAATAAACATGTAACATATGATAGTTCTAATTATACTAACTAAATACATACTTTAATAATAATAATTATAAATAATTATAATAATAATTATTATATATAAATAATATAATAATATAATAATAATAATAATAATAATATTCTAGTAAATATATAGTATAATATATATATATATATTATATAATTAAATTATATATATATATATATATATAATATTATTATAATATATATATTACTAAATATATTAATAAATATAAATAATATATTATTAATATATTAATATATATATTATATATATAATAATTAAATATATTATTTAAATATATAATATATTATAATAGATATATTTATTATAATAAAATTATATATAATTATAGATATATATAAAATATATAACTATAATATTAATTATATATAATATATATATGATATATTAAATATATAAATATATCATATATAATAATAGTATATATAATATATAATATATCTGCTTCATGAACGTTTTCCGTTAATAAAAAATCTCTTTTCTTAAATAAAGGTTAATATAAAACTGACATTTATACTATAATTTCTGAGAATGACTCTGCATTCCATCTCCTCACACACTATGCGTCCCTCTATCTTAAACTAAAAGTAAGGTTAGTGATACTTAGTTTTCTGCTCAAATAAAAATATTTATATAGTGAATATTGGAGAGTTTTTATTTAACTCTATAAATATATATATATATATATATAATATATATAATGTGTTATGTCTCCTACCTCCTTCTTAAAGCCACATCTGTTTTGTGGAAACTCTCATCCTTCTATCTATTTTCCTGCAATATTTCAATATTCTATCCTCTATTTAAGTCCGCGTTACTGCGCGCCACCGATTGAGAATAGCCTTATATATAGGCAAGGAACCATGAGTGGTATATTACTTTCCATTCATTATAATTATGTTATTGTTTTTGTATTATTTATATATCATTATTTAATAATATTAAATTTATTATTATTTATTTTGACCTAGTGGTTTAAGGATACTTAGTGTCTATACTTGTCAAGTAATATAGTAGGTATATTTATAGGTTATATAATGTATATAAATATTATATATCATTAAATATAATATATATATATATATTAATATATATATATTAAATAATATATAATAATTATATAATATAATTTTAAAAATAATATTAAATTTATAATATATTTTTTAATAAATTTAGATTTAAATTTTAATTAATATTTATAATATAAATATATATATATATTTTTATTATTTATATATATAATAATATTTTATATATTTTAAATAATTATATATATAATATATGAAAACATACTTTCATTTATATATAATATATATATATATATATATATATATATATATTATAATATAATATATATATATATATATAATATTATATATATATAATATATATATATATATTATATAATGTAAGATAATATATATTCTTTATTAATATATATTATATAATATATTATATGATATAAATATAATAAATATATATTATATATATTATATAATTATATATATTTCACTAGAAGGAGCTTGAGTCTACATGCACCAGTATGCAAAAGCCATCGTGAACAATGAATAAGGTTGGGTTATTGCATTAATAAAGTAAGGATTAAAAAAAAAAAAAAGGAAAAAAATGAAGGGAAAACTCGTGTGTGTACGCCGTTATGTATCTATTATTACACAAGCGCACATAAACTCACACACACACACAACAAAAATTGTGGATGATAATGCTAGACGAAAATATATGTTTCAATGTTTAAGTTTCCTCATAATGAAATAATTTTGCGCGGGAATCTGAAATTTCCGCGGTAAAATTTTGAAATTTGCAGCGAGTTATTTGAATAATTAAGATTAATATGGTAAGTTTATTGAACGAAATTACTTTTATTAAGAAAAAAAATTTAAATTTAATATTACGAAGAGATTCGTGAGGTGCAATGGTTGAGGGGTGGGTGGGTTGAGGGAGGGTCTTCATCAAGGGATACCATTGATTTCAAACAGGGAATTGGGGGGTAGAAGGGGAAGAAGATTGAAAAACCCTGTTCAACCCAAATCAATGGGAAGCATAGCTCAAACAATATATATATATATATATATATATATAATAATATATATATATATATATATATAAATATATATATATAATATATTATATTATATATATTATATATATATATTATTAGTGATGCAGGAACATCCGCATCCGCCACATATCTAAAGTCCGCATCCGCGCTTTGCTCTGCGGATGTTGAGCGGATGTTTATCTATCAGATTTGATAAAGATTTTATAATAAAATACTTAAGATGAATCCTGAAAAAGAAAATGAAAAGAAAATTACTTGAAGGCAATTCATAAACGACTTGATATTATTTAGATATCATTTCATTTCTTAATGTTATCATAAGTACGTAAACATTCTCTTTCCTCTACGCTGGTATAAAATAAAATTTAAACACTTCATTATGTATGAGCCTAAGTATTTAAACTCAAAAACTTACTTGTACTTCGTTACGTTCATAAATTATATTTTCCATAATGAGTTAAAATTATCTTATTAAATGGAAAATGATACATCAATAATAACACTGCACTTAAGCTATTAAAACCATATGGTAAAGATAAACTACAAAAAAGATCAAAGTACGAGTCTAATATATAGCTACTGATCTCCGTAAGTATATACACCATTAATACTCAACGCTTAATAAGTGAGTTATGTATCTCATATTCACAAGCACACCAAATAACCTACCTCACTATACACCACAAAACAACCAATTGGATAGAAGACACGAATTACACAAGAATGCTAACACTCACAACACCCTCAATTTATACGCTATGGACTCAGAAGAAATACACCCTAGATCATTATAAATTCAAGAGTTACTATTAAATAAAACATCACAACGAACCTTCAGCTTACAATATCCTACAAATCCGTGATATCAGCCAAACCCTTGGCCAAAATTTACCTGAGTTATATCTGCCCCCATATACTCTTAGAATCCCGTATGAAAATAAAAGGTCTACAACGTTTTTATATGAAAAACCAAACCATCGCGTTGTAAGAAGACTCTATACTCACACTCGCAAAAATAGTAGACACTACAGCAACTATATCCAAATCACCGCTTCTCACTCTTTGTTTCAAATTTAGCCTAACAGCAAACTTCAATCGCACGCACAGATTGGTCATTGAGAGTCTTCGTCCTATCTGCCACCCCGCAAATAAACTACCAAAAGCGCAAAAAAAAACCCGAATAAAAAGTGATAGCCAACTCAACTACAACTATCATACCCCACCCAACATAACCTATATCTATCCAAGTAAAATTATCATAAATAACCTAGTGAGTCTTACTAAGGAACAGACAATAACCTCACTTTACGGCCAGTCCAGGTTGTATACAAATACTCACACGACATACTCTCTCAAACAGATAGCCTCGTAATAGTGACAAAAGTTTAAGGAAGAGTTCTTATCCAATCACACACACACACCCAAAAAAAACACAACTATAGTTGCAAAATGCTATGTACAAATTTCATAACTCCAGATTACCACGAGAGAGAAAACAAGTTAAGTAGCAACTAAAAATTTGATCTCACACTAAAATCACCAATATAAGAATAAACATTACCTAAAGAATACTGTGCCTCCGTACCCACAAACTGAATCGCTATACGACGTACAATCCTGATAGTAAATCTATTTCTAAGTTACTAATATGCGCTCTTCAATGAACTAATCTATCATCCAAACCATATTGAATATAAGAAGTAATAAGGACACAATAATACACCACATACTCCCACAGTCCTAGATTATGACCCAGAACACCACAGTATAACATATCTAGACTTAAAAACTCGCTTATCTCTAAAAGTAACCCACAAACTACTAACAATCACTATTTATTATAAAAATATTGGTACGCGAGTTCTAATTACGTAGTTGCCACAAACGCATTACTTAGTAATCCTATGAAGAATCTCTGGGTACTAGTTAGATAGTCTGCTCTAAGAGTTTGGCAACGAGTATGAACCGACAGCGACTTTTACTGCAATTGCACGAACCATCTGAAGTCTCACTAAAATCATATCTTAACTTAAACTTACAAGAGAACTATACCTACTTAGAACAATCACTTTTACCAACATATAACACCTAAACACATTGACTAGTTCGTGAGCGATGTGACAAATATTTCTCATCTACCTAATCTATCTTACCAACACCGCAATGATATATACAATATACTCACACTAAGTGACTTAATCTCACTATAGCCACGTTATACCCAAATAATATTATATACTTAATTAAACAACAGACTGTAGTAAAACCCAAAATATACAATAAAAGGCAAACTGTATAAGAGAGAATTTTCATACCCAACACATGCAAATAACCAATATAGCCCTACTCATAATCTCACCAAGGCATAATAAACAACTGCCTTACTCTCATTATATAAAGTTATTGTACCCAGTACTAAAGCAATCCAACAATAACCTCCAACCTCTGTACATATCAATAAAAGCACAAAATATATATATTCAATCCCACACATTCCGCATCTCTACCAATACAACCGCTGAAAATCTCGAGTCAGACATTATTAATTAAAAAACACAATAAAACAAAAAACACGCAAATCACAGCCGGATTTCAAATTCGAGCGAACAAAGCATTACGACAAATTACTTATCTACACTGCATACTCGACTCACGCACCAAATACCTCTTTATATAAAATACTAAGATGTATCTACAGCTTTATAGTTTATAATAAAAAAGGATAACTTTATATAATAATTACTTTAATGAGGTAAACATAGTCGCAAGAAACTGAAATATGGACTTGTTTATAGTGCTAAGATAAACTAATCTCGAGCCATTCTCACAAACTCGAGCAGTAACATCAACCCCACCCACAAAATGTAAGACTCTCTTACAGAAGGACATAACAAACTCCTATTCCTCCCTATATACTAACAGCACTTCTACTTCCTAGCACAACACCTTTGCAAACTGATTCCAATTTAAATACCACACAACCATTCTAATATAAAAATATACGCACAAAACAGATCACCTTCCAAATTAGGCAAACAAAATCCAATGAATATGCCTATCAAATGGAAGTTCTGATGGATATTTTCTAATAAAAGATTCACCTCCTGAGTTATGCACCTCAAGACAAATCATTTAACCCTAATATTAAAGAGAATGATTTTGTTAGAAAGGATGGTGAGGAATTGAAAATGTTCTCATTATTAGATCAATATTAGATATATTATTCTAATATTTATAAAATATTCCATGTAGATACACCGAAAACTGATTGAGATGCATTCTTTCACTGAAACATATTAAAATATATATTTACCACATCTAAAGCTGCATCGGTATCTGACTAAAATGATACTAGACATCGCTTGTTAAGTGACATAGAAGCTAAAATCATTAACAATCATAAATACATAACATATATTTCGTAATCATAAATTATTTGTAGTATCTTACGCGTGCTCCTCGTCATTCTATATCGATCTCCATATGGCGTAATACATACATATCTATTGTTGCGACAGACATTAAATAGAGGATAGAAATGATCAGATTAATACCAAAAACCACACTCATACTAATATCTATCTTTTTCACTTTAACATCCTCACTAAATTATTATTTCATTTAAAATTTTCTAAATGAACTAGAGTTAGTTTTATTTTATATTATCTATTACGTCATCTCTTTTAACTAAATTTTCTCCCTATTACGTTTTCTTCTTCCTAGTTTTTTTATACATTCGTACTGCAAAATCCGTATTTTAAACGGGTTGGGCTAAAAAATCCGAACAACCAGCACATTAACTTGCCCACGCAAGCAAGCCAAAGTGTCACTTCCTCCGCGCACCCAACGGCCACGCTCATCCAAAAATCAAGCTTCTTTTGAATACCAACACCACTAGCCCAACGCACGAGCACCCACCTGGATTTTCAAGTGCGATACAAGGCCTTACACACCCTCATCTCCTTTCCTCTCTATACAACACCAATTATACTCAATGAAGCAAAAGAAATGGTCTCCAACTATGTCCATAAATAGTGATTTATGTCTGTAGAATCGCTATTCTTCGCAGAGTTTTGCGAAATGCCATACCAGAAAAAAACTCGTCCACTCCAAAAAAACAAACGGTATAAACATGTATAACTGAAATTAAATCCGTGTGTTTTTCCTTGTCAAAGCAGAAAATTCGAAATTTGTTTTTTTTGAATAAGGTAAAAATGAATGAGAATTAAGGGCTATTTAGAAAAGATGGAAGGTTGAATTGCTTGCTTTGGAAAAGTATTATAATCATATGAATGTTATTTATTTATACGACATATATCCTTACCCCACCAACTCCCAATATACACTCAAAATAGAATGGATATGTTAAACCGAATTATGTATCAATAGCAGATACCGATTATAAACAAAACCATTTCAAGACCCCTCCCAGTACCCTAACTTACCTCACATAAACTCTATCACGCTCAAGATACTTAAATCCATAATAATCAACTACTTATAAGAAAGCACTCATTATATTAATCACGAACAACTATGGTCCTTTAAAGTGTAACAAACTTTAAAGCCTAAAAATATACAAGATTCGTACCCTGAATCACGAATAAACTCAACGAACTGCATATAATCTTCGCACTATATTATACTAACCACTAAAATACATACTGTAAATATTTATCCTCTAACAAAACAAGACAAACTCATGAAAAGAACTGATCTCAAGATAGTTAGCCCTTTGAATCAAACACAGTTCTTATCTCTTTTTTTTTATAATACCTACTATTCACATAACTTATTCTTTACTAAGACAATGCCAAAGATAAGACAAAAGAACAATATAAAAATCCGCTATAGATCGATGGAACAGCTAGTCTAAGTGCGTCTCCTACACCCGACCTCGAGTCGTTCCCCGACAGGGGGAAATGAGGGGAGCACTTACCGATCCCCCCCAATTCAAGTCCCACTCCACAGAAACACGACCTTGACGTGCACCAACTATAAAAAACTATAATACTTACACTAATGGATACAAACAAGAGTTCTAAGCAATTGATAACAATCCACTAACCCACGCCTTACATAACTATGTAGTACAGGTTAAACTACTAGTACAAATAAGAGCACTCACTCACAAATATCATCCTCATTGGTAGGTTTTAGTCTTATATCACGAGACCTAACGTGCAGTGTGCAGGTAAAATATCGCACGTGCCCATGTTTACGGCTATAGTCCACCTAATGCAAGAGATATCAAGTTAAGAGCTGATAATTATTTGTAACTTCCTTTAAAGTAGTGCCTCCTTTACCAATTATTCTATAAAAACCTATCTACTTGAGTAGGATAAGACCCCAATTTTACGCCAGGTAACTCACGAACTACCTCCCACCCATGTCATAGGATTACCTTATAACAAGGCATACAATGTAAAACATATTTTAAAATTTCCCCTCCCTCTTCTGCCAGCCCCGTCTATATTATGTAGACGAACTCGTTATAGAATACATCGCTATTACCTTTCCCTAAAATAACCAAACACTCCTATCGTATATTTATCTAAAAAATATAACTATATAACTTATATCAACATTTCACTGCTTAACTCAGATACTTATTCAAACAATTGTGATACTCAACCAAAAGATGACTATTCTATTTAATTAGCCACCGTACCTCCAATGGCATCCCACTCAGACTAATAAATATCAACTTACCTAACTGATAAGGATTGAGCAAAATCTATTCACTTATTCCAGGAATATTGAGAGTTTATCAGTTATATAATAGAGTACATACATCCGGCATCTCCAAAGAATATAAATATCTAATCAGTGAGATTCCGTAGTATCCCGGTATACCTTGTCAAAAAATAAGAGACACGACTCCACACCTTACTCACCTGCGATTCAACATATCTAGCAATGAATAAAACTCAACGAAAGTCAGTTACAGTGTAAAAAAAGGAAAATCGGACATGAAGCAGAGGCGACAAAAATTATATTCACTTTGCTCGGGTCAAAGAAACTTACAAAACCAATAATAAATCCAAAACAAAGACATAAACCCACATTATTTTTTAAAACAGGGGAAAAAATAAAACAAAAAAAAAAGAGAAATAACAGAAGAAAAAAAAAAATCATATCTCAAAAACTACAAAAGCTACACGAAAAAAGGAATACATTTATTCGGCTCCACACCCTAATGAGTGAAAAATTTTAGATCTAGGATATTTTGAAATAAAAAAATAACCAGTCACAATCAACACATAGAGAGAAGGAAGTTGACATAGTAGTGTGTTATGTATATATTGTCTAGGATCTACGCCAACGCAGCCCCGAAATCAGAATGGAGCGCATAAAAAGGCATAAATATATAAATATATATATTTTAATATATTTTGATTAAAGGTATTACACTGAACAATTGTATGGGATTTAAACATAGACCGACGGAAACACAGTGAACGGTACGGTTAATCCATACACCTATACTATTTAATAATAGGGGAGTGTAGCGTAATGGTATAACCCCTACGCTGACACCTCACTATATAAATACTCAAAAAATAAAGCTCAAAGTTACCGTGAGACCCTTCCTCACTGGAGGGCGGTAAGTATTAGTCCTACTCCATATACGTATCCCCGGTGAGAAGTCCGAGAGACCCCCGTAACTCCTCCTAATTCGAAGTGCAAGGATAAAAATTATATAATATAATATATAATATAATTAATACTTGATACTTAGTAAAAGAAAATAAAAAAATAAGCAAAAATTTTAAAATAGAAAGTCTATTTATTTAACGTGAAGTATAAATTTTAAAGCAGCATCTCTCTAAATCCATATAAATTTACTATAATATAGCAATAATATTTTTTATTTGTTATTTTTTACATTTTTATTGACCTATCTATCAATTTTAATTAAACCAGTGAATATGCCAAAAATTGGTCTTTCGTCTTAGTCTATAGTAGTTAGTTATTTTGAAGATATATTTTTTTTTTCTTTTTTATTTTTCCTTTTTTTTTATTGATTTACATTTTCCGCCTCCTAAAATGTAATGGACAACAGCATTCCAGTCAATTATATTTGCCTATTTCTCTCTGCCTTGCTATATATTGTAAGTTTAGTTAGTAGAATTATGGATATTAGATGTATATGTTTGAATTCGCTACTTTTAACCAATTTATCACCTAATATATATAATATATTTACTTATATATAATATATAATTATATATATATAAATCTAATAATATAAATCGTATATATATATTTAATATAGTGAACAAGACGAGTAGTATATTATATATATATAGTATATAAGTAATATAATATTATAATATGATAATATAAAATAATCATATAAAATATATATATATTAAATATTAAATAAATATATATAATATAATATATATAATAGTTATATATATTATATATTAATTAATATATATATATTAATATATAATAATATTATGATAATAATATAATATAATATATATAATAATATACTATATTAAATATAATATATAATATATATATATAGATATATAATTTAAATATATTAAAGTTTATTTTTAACAATTAATAAATAAAATATAATTAAAAGTGTAAGAATGAGGAGAATAAAAATAATGAGAGTATAGAGATGGAATAGCTCCAAACTTAATTTAGACAACCAGTCTTACCTCTTCCTGTCTACTATATTAACCAATTCTCCCTATGATGGACTAGTCTTAGGTATATCAACTTACCCTACTTCACCTTACTACTAAATAAAATATCTGTAAACACATTACATTTGCACCACCATTTTCAACCTAGCAAAACAATCTTGTAGGGGATGTTAATATACTGATGAAACAAATTCTTGATCAATATGCTTATAGTATTTAAAAGAGAGACGTTAAGCCAAAAACTTAAAGTTTTAATTTATTGAAACTAATTCGTGACACGACTATAGTCATCTGATGCGCAGAGCGAGAGAGATGAAGAGTGTAGATGGTGGATGGAGCACGCCCCTCTTAATTATAATAAAGGAATATCTTCATATAAAGCTCATAATGTAAATCGATAACTTTGAGGATTATTGCATCAAGTCAACCACAATGAGAAGGTGAGGCTGTGTTGTATAGGAAGAGGTTCTACGTGCTGGCGAAAAGGACTCCCTGTTTACCGCCATTGGCTTGTGGCTTAGACCTGGTACGTGAGCAAACCACCATGGTATGACGTCTTACCACTCCATTGAGTGTGGGGAGAAGTAGAGATATCTCTCCCTGTACAATAAAAGAAAGAGGAACACTAAATAGCTAGAACGAATGAATGAGAAGAGAAATATTCGTATAAAGTGTTTAAGTCAAAAGTCACACCACCGAGTCGATCGCACAACAGCGCCAGTGAGGAAGTACGAGAGTCTTGCCAAGTAAATATAGGTAGAGATTTTACAGGTTCACACAGGTCATGAGTTAGAATTATATACTTTTGGCCAACGGCCTCACAAACGTGTGCTGGAATGATAATAGCTCATTTAGGAATATATTATATATTTCTAGAGATATTTGCATGCACTGTTATTAATAATGTTAAAAATGAATTTCCTCTCCCACAAATTACTGTTGTAACTCACATTCCACCACTTTAAAGATAAAATTGGTTGATATATGTCTGTATGTATATATCAAACATTATCCTATAATTCACATGAGTATGAAAGCAATTGCTTTTCTTACTGTCTGGAGTAGATCTCTGAAGTGATCTTATGTCTTACCTGAACTCTTGACTCACACACACATCCTACAAAGTAAAATATACTCCATTTTTATTGATATTCATTAATAATGGCTCTCCCTCACCCAAAGAAAGTAAAGTCACAAATTGTCAGAACCATGCCAAAATTAATAATATAAACACAAAAACATGTATATATTAAAAAAATGGCTCGTTAGTTAGTTTAGGTTAAGTTAATACACCCTTATGTGTTAAGGAATATAAAAATAATTTAAAAATTACCTTAATAAACACTTGGTAAAAAATCGCCTAAGACAAAAGGCATTTTCTAAAAGTTCAATTAGTCATTCACCTATCACAATTAATTATCACATTCTAAGCGTGATGAAAGAGTGCTGGCCAGGGCATACACAAATGAAGTTATTGTGGAAGTGAGACACAACGCCGAATCAGAATAACATAGAATATATTGATCTCACCTAAATTGAACTAATGTATTTGGTCAAATGGTTATTATTCTCGACTCATATGAATCACGCATGCGTTATCCATGTCGTTTCGCTCGCTCTAAACTCTGCTTCATATAGTCGAGAAGGTGTTAAGCGGTAAGAGTAGATATATAGGTATGAGCCCCCCGAAAATACACCCTTAGCGCAAATTTAAAACGATAGAAGGATGAACCATATGGCGCATATTTAAGATTTATAAAGCCCATTTCCTTATACTCAAGGATATCATCTTTTAAGGGTGGACCACAGTAGCAATATTACTTTTATATTGTTCAAGAAAGATCAGGTTCATTGTACTAATATTGGTCGTCTGCTTTGTCAAAACTCTAACATAATCCACGATTAATTAGTGAGTGTATTGAGATGGTACCTAGAGATTAACAAACTTGGAAATGGCACGTAGAGTAATACGAATGAAATTTGAGGAGATCCAACATCACAGAAGTATCATAAAGGATAAAGAGGATATGTAGAGTATAAGTGAGACATCATTAGAACGATATCATTAGCTTCAAAGATATAACCCGTTTATCTAAAGTAGTTGATGAGACTTGAGACATTCTGATTATCAAAATCTCTCTCTCCCTTTGATATTACAAATTTCAATCTATAAATTATAATATTTTAACTCTGTAAAAGAAAATTGCATAGATATAATTTTTACTTAAGGTTACAATTGAATAAAAGGTCATTTTGATTATTATTCAAAATTGTTTGGTTTACAATTTATTTTTATTATATTTAAATTATTAAATTATTAATTTTTAATTTTCTAAGAACTTTAGTATTTTATATTTAATGTCTTACCTTATTTTATATTAAAAATTATTGTATATTATTTTGGTCCGAATAATTACTATTAAATACTATATGTTATTTATTAATACTATAAATCATATATAATCTTTATGGTTAATATATATAATTTGTATTATTTTTTGATTATACGTAATAAATAAATTTTTAACAGCTTTTACACCGGACTACATTTAAATTCAAATATTTAAAATACACTCACAGATAAAATCAGTTACATATCAAACCACCACGCTACTCCCCACTCCTAAATATATTCACTCATCTATTATATTAGAGATCTTTGATTCAAGTCAAATTTTGTATAACATAACAGAAAACTTTTATTTATTTGTATTTTATTTTGTTTAAAAATATATATTTTTACCAAAATTTGTATTCTTTTTATATTTATAACAAAAAATTTGCGTTTTTACATACCCTAAATCAGTAAATCAAACCACCCACCCCTCCCCTTCCACCCATCCATGATCTATTGATCTATTGATTCAAGTCATATTTTATATAACATAACACAAAACTTTAATTTAATTTTATTTTATTTTGTTTAAAAATATATATTTTATCAAAATGTTTATGTTTATAACTTAAAAAATTTGCGTTTTTGCACACCCTAAAGCAGTAAATCAGTAAATCAAACCACCAACCCCTCCCCTCCCACCCATTCATGATCTATTGATCATTTGATCTATTGATTCAAGTCACATTTTGAGTATCATTTTGGATAAACATAACATAAAAATAAGTTCTTTATGTATAGAAAAACGAATATATGCTAACGTAACAAAGTATTCACATTAATAAAGGTAACATAGTATAACCTGAACTAAGAATATAATGTAAAATGACAAACCTAATATACCTTACGTATGAAGAAACTGCTAACATTAACAAAGTTCCATACTTAACAACAGTAAAGTAACTAACATTCCTTACAAAACGTAACCTATTCACACTTTTTCAAACATATCTCTAACATATCATTGCTATTTTTACATTAACATAGAAATATTAAAAAAAAAAATTATCATAACCTTACATAATTATCATACTGACCAACGAATATATGCTAACGTAACAAAGTATTCACATTAATAAAGCTAACATATCATAACCTGAACTAAGAATATAATGTACAATGACAAACCTAACCTACCTTAAGCACGAATAAACTGTCAACATTAACAAAGTTCCATACTTAACAACAGTAAAGTTACTAACATTGCATACAAAACGTAACCTATTCACCCTTTTTTCAAACATATCTCTAACATATCATTGCTATTTTTACATTATCATAGTAATGTTTAACAAAAATTTATCATAACCTTACAATATTATCATACTGACCAACGAATATACGCTAACGTAATAAAGTTTTCACATTAATAAAGCTAACATAGCATAACCTGAACTAAAAATATAATGTACAACGAACAAACTAACGAGTTCTTAGCTTGATAACTGTCACATTAACAAAGTTCCATACTTAACAACAGCAAAGTAACTAACATTGCATACAAAACGTAACCTATTCACACTTATTTCACACATTTCTCTAACATATCATTGTTATTTTTAAATTAACAGTAATATTTAACAAAAATTTATTATAACCTTACGTAATTATCATACTGACCAACGAATATACGCTAACGTAGTAAAGTTTTCGCATCAGTAAAGTTAACATAGTATAACCTGAGCTAAGAATATATTGTACAACGACAAACCTAACATCCCTTAAGCACAAATAAACTGTCAACATTAACAAAGTCCATACTTAACAACAGTAAAGTAACTAATAGTGCGTACAGAACGTAACCTACTTACACTTTTAAAATGCATATCTCTAACATACCAATGTTAATTTTACATTACCATAGTAACATTTAACAAAAAATTATCATAACCTTACCTAGCTATCATACGTCCTAAAGGAATTTACGCTAACGTAACAAAGTTTTCACATCAATAAAGTTCAAATAAGTTCTTGACACTTAAGTAATTAATGCTAACAAAACAAAACCTTACATACCTTATGCACGAATAAACTGCTAACAATGGCAGTTTCATACTTAGCAATTAATAAAGTATCAACGCCAAGCCGTAACTATTCCACTTTTTTCAAAATACCTCAAACATATCATTGTTATTTTTACGATAACATAGTAATAGTTTAGCAAACATTTTCTTCCAATACTCTCCATAGTCATACTGACCAAGAATAATTGAAACATAACAATTTTATCCTCAGTAAAGCTAAACTAAGAAGATAACATACTTAACACACACTCGGCGTACGAATAAACTGCTATCATTAACAAAGTTAACAACTTAACCAACAAAGCTAACATAGCATAACCTGAAATAAGAACATAATGTAAAACAACAAACCTAACATGCCTAACGTATGAATAATCTGCTAACATTCACAAGTTCCCACTTACAAAGGTTTAAAGATTTCTAGCATTGCATAAAAAAAACTCAAATCTTATCCCCACTCTTCCAACATATCATCAGCAGCTAAAGCAGTATTATCTAACAAAGTGTCCAACCTATCAAGGATACCAACATCTTGAACAATGAATTGATACTACCTTCATCAAAGTGTCAGACATATCAAATATAAAATCATTTTGAACTATGATATAAAACGTAGATAATAGCAAAATTCTCGGCCAAACCTAAAATTACTCAGCAAAAACTTAACCTAAGTCCACGTTTCTAACACGTCATAACCAACTAACACAGTAATATTTTACGAAACTTATCATTTCTCTAACAAATCAGTGCTAATTTCACATTGTCATAGTAATATTTAACAAAACGTAATATAAATTAAAATAGCCTAGCATAGATATCACATAGACAACCAAATTATTTTCAGAGATTACTTTAAAAAACAAAGCGTTGTCTGCCAAAATCATCGGTAGATCCGCAATTCTCAAATTTCACTGGATTAGAATAAAACGCTATCACGACCAAGGATGAGGCATTATACTCGTATATCCAAATAACATACCAAAACCCTATCTAACCTAATAACGTAACTTAGCATTTCGTATTTAACGTATGAATCTATGAATAATTACCAATGTCTCTCAAGTACAGCACCTAACAGTCATTTACTGATAACATAAGAATACATTAACCCAACCGTATACACCAAAGTAAACCAACTGTAAGCCTTTTCCGTCATAACGGTTCGGAAAGAAACTGGAGCATTACCAACATATCTAAACACACTAAACGGGTGAAAACCTACATTAGATACTAACATTTGGAACTAAGAATGAAGACATTAACATTTGGAACTATGAAATAAGTTCTCAACTTACCCATCTTTACACAGCAAAAACTAACCTATCCCCGCTTTTCAATCGTATCATCAGATAAAAATGTATTATCTAACAAAATTCCTTAACAAAGGTCCATCTTTCAAAGATACCAGTATCATTGAACATGAATTGATACTTACCCTTCCATACAAAGTGTCTGCATGTATCAAATATAACTATTGCTTGAACTACTGAATAAACTAGCATTAGCAAAATCGTTCTCTGTCAAACCTAACGATTACTTAGCAAAAACTTAGACCTAAGCGTACCTTTTTAACACAGTCAATCATCATCTAACACAGTAGATATCTACAAAATTATCATTTCTACAAAGCTGGTATAGACTTAGGCAGATCTAAACACCTGAACTACGAAAAATGCTTTAAGATTAACAATGTGTATTAGCTGTTAAAGACAAGATACTTTTTCATATTTACATTTTTTAGTTTACCATTAAATATCGAAATTTAACATAAGCAACAGTTGCATAACCGTGTTCAAGTAATTACATAACTCTCATCATTTCTCAGAAGATGTCTTCTTAGAAAGATGCCTCACTCACTAACACATAACAATCTCAATTCTTTATTATACTATACTAACCGAACAAATTTTATTTTATAGTCATACACAACATTTTATTATTATTATTATGATTTATTATTATTATTATATTATTATTATTATTATTATTAATTATTATTATTCATTATTATTATTATATTATTATTATTATATATTGTATATTATTTATTATTATTTATTATTTAATAATTATTATAATTATTATTTATTTATTATATATTAAATTTATTATTATTTATTATTATTATATTATTATTATTTATTATTATTATTATTATTATTATTATTATTATTATTATTATTATTATTATTATTATTATTATTATTATTATATTATTTCTTCACTATTTTGAAATAAAGTACCTAAAGGTAAAAATATCTTCCTTCGCAGAGAAGACCCACAATGGGGGATTTACACCTTAAGAAGGTGTAAAGTCTCTTAGGATACCCCGCGGCGAAGGGGTGTAAGTGGGCTTTGAGGCCTCTGCCCTTCGGGCAGAGGCCTTACCCATCCTCCGGAGGGGTAATGCTTAATGAAATATTTCTGCTTGAAATTCCAGGGCACATTTCGTAGAGGTAATGTTGATCTGTACTAAGTTCATCAAGGGCAATATCAGGCAAAGTTATTTCAATCTTTTCAAAGCTTATTACGGGCATCTTTTTGCAAGATTCTAACTTTTTCCAATTTCTCCACAGGACCTTTTTGGTCCAGCAGTTTTTGTGTCCAAATGGTGCAATAGGTAACGTAATGGTAATTCATTTGTATGTAGCAAACAAACAAACCATTGCTGAGTACGTCCCATAGAAGGCTCAAGTTATCTTATTATACCATTTTTAGAACCTGTATTAACCACTGTTCCATCACAACCAACAGCTTGCAACTTAGAAAGTACAACATTTTTTTTCTAAAAACGATAATATGCTCGTTTTAATAATATGAGATCTGCCAGATATAGGAGTAACATGACCAAGATATATAGATCCTTGTTCTGAAAGTAGAAGAGCATTTTCTTCTTCTGTTTTGGTCTCTATATCTACTCTTTCTCTTTCCTTAATCCGAATTAGAGTCTTGTCATTTTGGCGGTCAAAGTATATTCCATATTCCAATGAATGTTCTTACTCATTTTTCCTTTTCAAGTCACTGCAGGTTTTTATTCTTCCCCTTCTGATTATGCTACAATCGACTACTTTAGAAGAATAGTTTTTGGTAAATATTCCCATATTTTTTAAAGCTGCATTTCTGCTCTACCAGAAACACCAGTTCTTTCGCAGACCTGTGCTACATTTGGAAACTCAGTTCTCATTTGCAAAGTTAAAGGAGAATGTTGACTTATAATTGTGTTGTTTCACATGGTTTATATTCAGTTTCTTCACATTCATCAAAAGAACCTGGAGAATTCAAAGTGTCCCACAACAGAAGGAGAAAGTCTATTAGCTGCTTGTTCTTCACTGTCTTGAAATTGAACGTTTTGACTTCTTTCCGCTGCCTTTTCTTTGCGTTTCAATCTTTTTCAAGCATTTTGCTTGTTTTTATAACAATATTTGAATACCATTCTTTGAAATGCCCTTTCATCCGTTAAAAAAACTCTTTTAGCTACAGGTACTTTAATTTTGCAGTCACAGATTAAAAAGTCCTTCCATTTGCATGATGAAATATCAAACAGATTTTTCTCTGCTGATTCTCTAAGTGACACAAATTTTCGAAGATCTTACTTTACCTTCTCATTTCAAAAACTTCTAAATACTGCGATATTTTTTATGGTATTCTCTTATCTTATGTAATAATTGTTGGTCCGTTATAATAGGATTGAACTTTTTTCCCCATAAGCGTTTGAGATATTTTATTTAATGGCGAGCACGTATCAACCAAACCAGGTTCCAGCTTGCTTTCTCTTAAAAGTTTTTGTTGTATATATAAATAATATCTTAAAACTTCTGTATATGTCGGTAGCATATTATCTTCACAGGTTTCAGGCTCACCATACACTGGGCACAAGTTGTCTGATCGCGTCCGAGGTATTTCTGTATGCCCTATATAACACGAAATGATAACTAAATGAAATATACTGAACAAAAATAACGTGAAATAGAATATGTATACTACGTAACGCAAGCTAAATGGAACACGCACTAGTAATACAAAGACAGCCAACTCCAACAGAGAAAGCAATATGAGGGAGAGAGAGGTTCTACTCAGGAGTATGCGCACTTGAAGAGCGATTGCCTCGTATCCCAGCGTCATATTAAGTGTGAAACTTTTGATTTCTCTGACAGTTTGGTTTCTACCACTCATGGTTAAAAAACAAAGCAATTATAATTTATGAATCTGTTTTTGTTAGTTTGGCGACAAATTAAGCGAAATAGCTAGATACTAGAGTTATTGGCAGCCAAAAATTTAATTCGATTTAGCTGAGATTTCTTATTATATAAAGGCTTTGTATATTCAACTTTGCCACATATTCATTTTAAATTCATGATTTTCATTTTTTCACTCCACCCTAATATATATATATATATATATATATATATATATTAGTATACATTAATAGTATTTAAATAGTTATACAAAATTATATAATTATATATAATTATCTATATATAATTAATATTACAAATATAGTAAAGATATTATATATTATAATACTATAAATATATAATACATTATATATATATAACTATATATATATAATATATTATACTATATATATATATATATATATGGACAGATATAAATTATATAGATATATATAATATATATATATATATATATTATATATATATATTATATACTATATATAATATATATGATATGAAAATATATATACTATATATTATACTAGTACCTATTAATATATATATAAATATATATATAATAATAATATATATATATATATATAATACTATAACTATATATATAGATACTATATAATATATAACTCATATATATAGTATATATAATATATATTTTATTATATATATATAATATATTATATTAATTATTATATATTAATATTCACTATATAATATATATATATATATAATATACTACTATATATATATATATACTATACTATTATGAAGAAGAGGAAAAGGCGCGAACGCTGACAGAGAGAAGATAAGCGGAAGAGAGAGAGAGGAGAGAGAGAGAGAGAAGAAGAGAGAGAGAGAGAAGAGAGAGAGAGAGAGGAGAAGAGGAGAGAGAGAGAGAGAGAGAGAGAGAGAGAGAGAGAATTACATTTTATAATAAGTGTGAGAAACATTAAATATGAGATACCTCAAATGTCACGCAGTAAAGGGCGATTTTATTTTGTCTTTTATTTATCAATTTGACGCTTTTCTTGTCTTAAGAAACTCATTTGCAGCTATTTTTATTCTGTTCTCAAAAGTTTTTGCATATATTCTGGCCTAAATGTTTGTTTGTCGTTAATCAAAGCGTTGTGGCATTTTTGTGGTCCATTTTGTCGTTGTACATTTTTTTTTGAAAGGACAAAATTATTTATATGCTATGGAGCAATAAATGAGTGTCAAATGTTATGCAGGTATTTTTTGCTTATTAAATGCCTTTACAATTTAAAGTTTAAATAAGCTTGAAATTTAAAAACAATTAACAACAAATTTGTTTTTATGTTTTAACTATTATGTTTAATTATATATTTATATTTCCGTTCAAAAAAAAATTTATTTAAAAAAAATTAATTTTAAAACTTTTATTTATTTTTATTTTATTTTATGATTTTGCTAAAAAAAAATTTTTTTTTTTTAAGTTAATAACGTAAAATAAAATAATTTATTGACTTAAAGCATTAAGCCAAACAACTGCAAAACAATCTCAACCATTTCCAACTGGGTACTATCTTGATCTCGTTGCTTTACGATATTCTTATCATTTGTATAAATATACATAAAAAAATAAATTCTTCGTTTAAATATCATGGTAAATGGGAAAAGTTTATCAAAAATTTGTGTTCTTAATGACCCTTAAACCATTAAAATCAAGTAATCAATAAATCATTATTATCAAAATCAATAAATCATAAATCATTAAATCCAATAAATCAACGACCTATCCATGATGAAGGAATATATTTAAATAGTAGAGTTTTCTTTAATATTATGTAGTAAAATCACACGTTTAAACATATCTTCGATCACATGTCAGATTTCTCTCTCTCTCTCGTCTCTCTCTCTCTCTCTCTCTCTCCCTCTCTCTTCTCCTCTCTCTCCTTCTCTCTCCTCTCCTCTTCCCCTCTCTCTCTCTAACTATCTAACCAAACTTCAAATCATCTACAATATCTAACAAAACCTTACTACAAACCAAAAAAGCCTAACCAAACATTATCTAACTAACATCCTAGGCTTCTCTCATCACTAGACTATCTTAGATTTGTTGGTTTCTTTTTCTGCTACCCGAAAACGTAAAATAAGCTTAATGTGAAGATGTTGAAAAAAGTCTGCTTTTCTATGTTAAAGCTTTTCCTACAAAACTCCTGATACTCCCGATATCCTTATCCTCAGCATCTTGTGGGCCACTGTTTACAACATAAACGCAATAAACTATACCCCTATGAATATATATGATATTACAGTGATGAGCGAATCGACATTCGGATTCGGATTCGAATCCCAGGGTGCTGGATTCGAATCCGGATTCGGATGCGGATTCGAATCCGAGGGGCTGGAGCGGATTCGGATTCGTTCGAAGCCGTCCAACACACAACACGGAATTCGGCAATTCGATTTCGATCCAGGTGCTGGACTGGATTTGGATTCGAATCAGCTCTTTTACACAACGATTCGCGATCTAGCCGATGCGAATCCGTTCGAATCCGAGTCTATTTTGCTTGTTTCTACAGGATGTCAAAAGAAAAATCATCAAAAATAATAAAAAAAACGAAAACTTAGACATAAAATGATCACTACTTTAGGAAGCCAACCCCAATCACAGGAGTGCTATAAGATGCATTTTCTATTATTTTTGGCTAATCATTAACGCCATAGAAGAAATAGTTACTGAAACATTGAAAAAACTAATTTAATTTTTAGAATATTATCGTTAAGAGGACCAGGTACAATATTGCTCGTACACGCCCAATTTCACCCCCTAAAAAAATGGACATTAAAAATTCAAAACCCTCAAGCATTTTGAAACCTATAAACACCAAACTGTAAGTTTTTTTGCCCTCTAAAACGTGTTTTGGTGTTTTTCTGCGTCTGTAGGAATTCTTTCAGAATATTCAGTTTCTTCAAAAACCATTTTTTGACATTTTGGAATACAACTTCCAGAATTTTTTTAAAATACTTCCAAATTTGACGTAGCATCTATGGGACCAATACCTACAAAATTCACCGAAGACTTTTCGATTTTAGAGTTTTGTGCCAGCGTTGTTCCAATTTTAAACCACTTTTTTGATTTAAATGAAAAATTGCGATAATTTTTTCTTGATCATTGCGAAGGAAATGAAATTTTCAGGGCATCATATAATCGAGAAGAGATGGCACATTTTTTACTAAAGAAGATCTTGCTTATGCAATAGCTTGGATTGGTTTCTTGCGAACAAATTTTAAAAAAAATTTTTTTGGAATTTTTAAAAAATTTTCTTTAGTATACTAAAAATTATCTAAGAAAAAGATGCATCTCGCCCAAAAGTCCTAAAAATTTGATGTGATCGATGAGTAAAAAAGTATATATCAATTTTCACTTTCCGAAATTCAAAACGTTTAAAAAAGTGAAATATTGAGATGCATTTTGTTCTACAGGTGTCCAACAAACATCAAAATTGAGAAACGGAATCCCTCAGGGCGCCATCTTATTTTACTGATAGTACTCAAAAGAATTTGCCTTAAATATCGACGTGTATTTTGTTGAAAATTGTCCAAAAACAATCGAAAAACTCAATACACTATACAAAAAAATTATCAAGTGAAAAAATGTGGCATCCTCTCCTGACTACATATACCATAAAAATATTTAAGATTTCGGTATAAAAGACAAAAAATTATCAAAAATATTCACTTTAAAATCCCCAAAAAGTGGTTTTGAAATTGGACAACCTGAGCACAAAACAAAAAGAATCGAACAAACTTTACTTCGTGACTTTTGAGATAAGAGACCCATCTATGCATTTTTCAAAGTTTGCGGTTATTTCTCAAAGATGAAGATTTGAATCCGATAAATTCAAAAACCATGGTTTGGAAAAATTGAAAATCCTGAAATAATGATTACAGACACAGAAAAAACACCACAAAAAAAAACACTGTTTTAGAGGGCAAAATTAATCTACAGTTTCGCGAGTTTCAGATGAAATCAAAATAAAATAAATAATATTGCTTTGTAAATCATTACGTTTTTCCTGGTCAGTTTATTGTTCCATTTTTAAATGGTACGATCCAACTTAAAATTTCAATGCAAATAGACTTTAAGATGAATTTTAAGAAGTGAATTTTCAGATTTCGTTTAAGAAGTTTCTATTCAATTAGACAAATAGTTTAATAAATATGCAATATTAGTAATTAACTTTTTAAAAACTTCTATAAAAACCACATCTTCAAGATAACACTTAATTAAACATGACATAGCAGTAATAGAAATTATTTAATTAACATAAACCCCATAAACCATATATATCTTAAATATAAACTTAATTAAACATATATAATTATAGTATTATATATTATTTATACAAATATATACTATATAATAACAGGATATATATATATATATATCTATATATATTATATATATACCATATTAATAATAATATCTTATGGAGATATCATATATATATATTACTACTATATGATTATATATATATACATATATAGTATAATTATTTACTATCCTCATATATACTATATATAACTATATAACTGAAACTTACTACTATTATATATATATTTATATATATATATATAATATAATATATATATATATATATACTATCATATATACTATATCTATATATGGGCGTCGCCAGCCTCCAAGCTAGGGGGCGGTCTAACAAAATTTTTATAGAGCTCTTATAATATATATATATAGTTACTATATATATATATACTACTAATACTATATATATATATAATATAAATATATAATAATAATATATAATATATATATATATATATATAATATATATATATATATAAATAAGAAACATAATACTAGAAACATTGTTACGAGATAACAAGATGATAATATTAAAATAAAATATTTTATTAAAACAATAGATTAATACAATATGCAATGAGGAAAAATTCACAATATAGCAGCAGTCTGCCCAAAAATTGAATATTAAAAAGTAATTCCTGGCGTTCTTAAGGTGCCAAATTTATCAATACTGTTCGAAATAAAATAATCAAAATTGTCAACAAATTTTCTAGGCTACACTCAATCTAATAGCCAGGCCGTTAACACTTCATCTTCCATGAATACTAGGAAGCCAAGTCTTGATCACTTCGCAGATGCACACAAGAGCGCTCTACTGTACTGGTGGTGCATGGATGCGCGAGTAGTATCATCAAAGCCTTTTTCGTGAACGGAAAGAAAGGTTCTGTCCCCTTTAAGACTTGGGAGACAACAAGAATCTTTAGTTCTTCACTTACTCAGTTTCTTTCCTTCCACAATTTTATTACCCAAAGTTCTACGCTCTTCTACTTTGCCTTCTAAGTATGTAAACAAAACAATTTCTTGGGGCTGCTATTGGTGCAGCTCATCGATTGTTATGAAGTAGCAAAGGAAAGGATGTAGATCTGTTAATTGCATAAGCTAGGTATTTTCAGTCAGAAAACCCTAATCTCAAAGAGGAGGTGTTATAGAATCCAATACGAGTATAAGGAATCTTTCTCCAGCAACCTCCGTGGAATTAATGTTGACATTCTGGTTGCTGCGAGTGCTGCAGCTATGCATTCCTACCAGACAAGTTCTTACTGTAAATTCAATCAAGTCCCATTGCTCGCGATTTGATAGCTTCTTTTAACACTTCATCGGGGATTTTTTCTTCATCTTTCCGATGGCTCCTAAATCCTAACCATTTCCACAATGGGTTGAAGGTGCTGCGAGGTTTTGACGAAATTTCAAGATTTTGAATGTAGTGAGATAGCATTTACAACTGGCTCTACTAACATCGCAGAGTTCGCGATCAATATCATAACCATGATAAATGACGGACTTACACTGCCGCTCTGAACTGCAAACTGAAAAGCGACTTTTCCTCTGGCGGTATCTCTCAATAGGAAATGGTTAGCTAATGCTTTGCAATCAATTCGTACAAAGGGCTCCTATAAAACACTCTTGATGCACTCTGTGGGTGTATATATAGATACTTATAACTATATATAAATATATATATACTTAAGTGATATATATAACTATATAGAATATATATAATTACTAATATAATATACTTATATACATATATATAGATAATATAAATATATATTATATACTTATTATATACTTAAGAAGAGCGCACAATCCATATCTAAAAACTAAAAAACTACGGCAAAGGAATATACATTGTTGGAATGCTGGTAAAATTTTAGTTGAGAAAAAAAAGTCATATCTAAAAAAACTACAACAGCGACAGGGAAAAAAAATACATTTTGGAATCCTGGTAAAAATTATAGTAGGAAAATGCTAAAAAAAAAAAAAATTATGTTAATAATATATCAGAATTATGCGAGAAAGCCCCCCCCCATATTTTAAAAACCTTTTATACGGTATTCGTTAAAAAAATAAATAGACTTTCTAGTATAGCTTTGTTTTTTTACTTAAAGAATTACCCCAAGGTAATACCGCACCGATGGCAGCTGAAGTCGGTAGCGTCCCGCCTCGGACTAATTTCTCTCTCTTGGAGGTCTCCGAAACCCGCATGTATTTGCAGTGCGCGGGGGTTCCTCCGCTTCTCCCTTACGGGGAATGGAAAACATCCCCCCCTGTTTTCCCCGCTTGAGCCCCTACATTGCCGTGTAATACCCTTCACAAATTTTATATATTATATTATAAATATATAATACAATATATATATATATATATACCTATATTATATATATATTATATAAATATAAATATATACTATATATATATATATATATATACTCTGTCCCCGCCGGCTCGAATAAAAAAAAATAAATGAGATTTTTTTTATTATTTTTTTTTACATTTCCGAACTAAAATTTTTTATTCAAGAATTAAAATAAAATGAATATTCCTTGTCCCGTTACCCAATGAGTTTTCTTAGAATTTTTTTTTTCACATTTTCCTCCTAACAATAAATATTATACCAGGATTCACAACTAATGCTATTTACCGTCTTTCCCGAGCTATTTGTTAGTTCATTTTGTAGATAGAGAATGGTGCTCTTCTAGAGCTGGTCCTATATATATATATAATATTATATATAATATCATATATTATATTATTAAATATAATTATCATCAAATTATATATATATAAGTCAGTATATATAATATATATATACTTAATAATATATATAATATATTATATATATAATATATAAATATATATATCTAGCATAATATAACAAGTATTATGCATAAAGTAGGCCAGCAGGCCTAATTAAGAAGCTGATTTAGTGTAAGCGAATTAACGATACTACTCAAATTTAACGAACGTTAAACCATACATCTTTCAGAAAAATTACACAAATCTTGCCTTACTTATGTTAATTTTAATAGCGTTATCCCTTTTAGACGAAGGAAAATGATGAAACCATAATGATGTAATCTGTACTCCAAAACTCTCGCAACTCGCAAGAAATAAACAGCTTCAGCGCGGGCATCTTCCCCCCTGCCGACGTCCCACAAAGACCATAATATATACTATTAATATATTTAGTCTTATATAGTATATATACATAATATATATACTTTACTATATATCATTATTCATATATATATTATATATACTATAACTAAGAACCGACCCAAACCGAACTCACTAGTTTAATATATCTCACTAATATATATAACTTAATCTACCTAACTAGACTCAATATCCTAAACTATACTTATCATCCATACCTCATCCATTAACAGTAGCCAACTTTTGCATCACACACCCTCAATCACTGAGAATCCTTGATCACCACTATATACTAACTAATAATAACTAATTATCAATTAATATAATTAAACAAATTGATTAACACTAACACATGAAAAAAATATATACGCCTACTACCTACCTCCAGACCACGATATAAAACAATAATCAAAAATGAGAAGAAAAACATTTTTTTTATATATCCATAAAATATTTTGAAAGAAATACATGTCATATTTATAGCTTTAAAAATAATTGTCAAATTTTGTCAAAAAATCTATTAATAATTGTATCATTTTTACACTTACGGATTCGGATTCGGATTCAAGCTTTTACATTTCTATCTTAAAAATTTTCACACAACACGAGATTCGGACTCGGATTTCGATATGACCCTGAAGGTGCTGTAATTCAGGACGGCTTTGCGATCGAACATTCCACACAACACAACGATATCGGAATTTACGCTCAATTCCCGATAGCCAGAAACGTATGTGCCCCTGATTTCCCCAACACTACTGATACTTAAATATCAATATCTCAATATAATATATAACTAACATAATATATATCATATATATAGTATCTAATCACTATCTACTATATAGTCACCGTCTAACTTAAATTACTATTCTCTTCCAACTATATCCTCTACGCCTTAACTCAACCTCATAATACTTATATATATACAACTATACTAATAGATATATATCAGATTTATCATATATATACATCTTGAATACAACTATAAGGACAGAACTGAAGAAAAGAGAGACAGAGACAGAGAGGGAGACCAGAGAGAGAGATGAAAGAGACCAGAGACCTGAGTACTGAGAGAGAGAGAGAGACGAGAGAGAGCAGAGAGAAGACGCTCCACACCTGAGATTGAGTGCATAGATTAATGAGAACGAAGTTAGGATACACATTTATCATATACTGGAAAAACATCATACTCGACCGACCTAATCACATGAGTACTTCAAATTGTACGACAGAATATACTGAGCAATATCTTCGTGGCCTTCTTTTTAAGTTCTAACGTTTGTTTCTTTTCTTCAGAAATCCTACATTATGCTAATCTCATTATTTCAATTCTCCTTTCTCTTCCTCTGTGTCTGCGCTTGGAAACATCATTTGTCTTCCGTGAACTGAATTTCTCAATGCATTTTTGCGACTCAATTGACTCATTAAAACCGATTTATTTTTTATTATATATTATTATTATATATTAATAGTTACTTACTATACTTTCTTTATTAGAAATATAAATCGAGTTATTATATCTATAGAATCACCCTTCTAACCTAATTTCATAATAATTAATAATATAAACAAATATTCCTCAACTATTATAAATAAAAACCCATTGATTAAAATTTAAAGTCATCTTAAGTTTACTATCTTATCATTGGTCTACTATCATTGTTAATTTCAACTTTTATGGCGAGCGCAACAGACCACACACCAACCCCGCATAAAATGCCCGTCCCAGCAGCCTCACAGGTGCCTTTAATAACGCAGCTTGATGTTATATCGCAACTATTAGAACAGATAAAAAACAAAAATATAAATATTCCAGATATTATCTCTGTAAACTGGCATCTCAGATGTTAGTTTAGTTATATGTCGCTAGTTCCAAAATTGTAATTGCCTTAATTCAGTATAAATTAGACACCGTAAATTTTTCAACGTCATTTTAGGTCTAAAACATGAAGAAAATAACTATAATTTGTTTAACTTCCTAATACCTCTAGCCCAGTTAATATATTAACCGTAAATTCATAAATTAAAAAAGTATTTACTCATATCTTATTATAATTCTCTGTAAACAATATATAATTTACTGTACAAAAATAATTATAAATTACTTACAAGTAAAAGGAATAAATTGTTAATTATATATAAAGTAATGTTATAGGATAGGATAACATTGACCCAAGATAAGGTAAGCTATATGACTTATAAGCTGATAATAGTTTATTGTATAATGATTTTTAAATTGATGTTGGATCATGTCTGTTATTCCATCGTTATATGCCATTATTTAATTTATTAATATAGTTTTATGCATATACTAACTTACTATATTAATAACTTAAGCTATAATTATACATATGACTCTGGACTTCGTTCATTGTTTCTAATTATATATTATAATTTCTTAAAAACGGTAATAAATATTATATAGCGTACATTATATTTATAATAGATATATACGATAATTAATAATAATATTAATTATATATATATATTATTATATATATATAACTATTAATATATATTATTACATATATATATATATATAATATATATAATATATTAATATATATATGATTATAATATATATATATAATATATATATATATATATATAATAAATATATATATATCTAATCTTTAATATTATATTATATATTAATATAGTATATATAATAAAATATATGAATAGATATATTTAAGTAGATATATATATTATATATATATATAGATATTAGGATATAATGATTATATATTAATATATAATAAGATATAATAAATATATTATATAGATATATATACTATATTATATATATAATTACTACATAATATATATATATATATACTATACATAATATATTATGAAAATAATATATTAAAGAATATATAATATATATATATAATATATTACTATATTATATATGATATATATATAATATATATTATAGATAATAGTATACTATATATTAGTTAGTAAAATATTATATAATATGATATTTATAACCGGTTATAATAATATTATAGGAGAGAGATAAATACAAGATTCCCAAACAAATAAATGATCATGTTATCTGTATTCTCAAACAAAAAAAATATGATTTAAATATAGTATTAATTTTCGTGATAACAAAACAACAATTTACATAAATATATGTGAAAAAATATTATTGATGCATTTTCGCTATTATAAATTTTATAGTATTTATTTTACATAATTATTAAATAGTTAATATATCTATATATTATAGTATATAATAATAGACTAAAAATGGGGGGAGCTATTATATATTATATAGTATATAATATTAGAAATATTAAGTATATATATATACTTATACAATTTCGATTTTATTAATATTTATATTAAGATAATATATATATATATATATATATTATATATATATATATATATTACATATTACTATATTATATATATATATATATAGTATATATATATTAATATATATATATATATAATATATTGAATAATGATAAAATTACTAGTCAACATTGTTAAATCCTTGAATTTAAAAGAATGTTTCTTACAATGTTTATTTATTTAATATTATATATATATAATATATATATATATAATATTAAGATATATAGCTATATATATATATAACTGGTGAGTGGTCTTTTTTTATATATATATAATAAGATATATGTTAGTATAGAATATACGTATATATATATATAAATACGTTTGAATTATCTTAATACTGTAAATGTATTTTATCTAGATATTTTTTTTTTTTTTTTTTTTTTTTTTTATTTATACTAGTTGTCACCACCACCACACGGCAGAGCCCTATTCAAGTGGGTTGTTCAACGTCCTCAGAATCAACAACATAAGCAAATTTACGCCAAGATGAGACATCATAATTATATTTATAAAATATCTAAATATATATAGTATATATAATAATACTTATATTAATTCACATTAAAGGGGTTTGTGGGGTCATGTCATTAATATTGAATCTATATTTATATCATATTTAAAGATATAAGAGATATATGATTAGCTTTAAAGGGTTTATGATTGATCAGTCTTATATTTTAATAAATTATTATATATTATTTTGTTTCAATACGATAGATTGTTAATGTCAACCTGAAGGATAATAAAGTTATTAATTATTAATTAGATTATAATAATATTAACAAAATATATTAGAAAGTATCTTGACAAATTAATTTTATTTTGTTATTAGCTTATATATTAATGTACTTATTCACGTTAGCAACAAAATAGTCTTTTTTTCATTTTTTTTTAAACATACCAATATTCCAACGTTCTGTTTTTATTGATAATAGATTTAGAGTTAAATTGGTCTATATTAATAGGGACGAACAAAAAGATAGTTAAAAATATATTAATTACTCCCATTTTATCTTAGTTGTAACTAGGTCTATGACATATATGTTTTATTTATTAAGCTTATATAATAAATAATATAGAATATATAAAATGTATATTTTTATTATAGCATATATGTTTTGTGTTAGAATTTGATATAAATTATAAAAATTTATATAAAACTATTATAAATTTACAGGGTTCAAAGTTTGTTATATGCCTATTAATACTGTATCATATAGTGTCAGTATATATATATTATTAATAAGATTTTTATTATATATATTTATATATAATATAACTATAATTATATATATTATATATATATCTATAATATTACTTAGTATTATTATACTGCTCTGTTGTGTGAATGTTAACTAAAATTTTATTATAAAATATAATAGTTAATGGATATTTTATCAATAAAAATAAAACTTTTTGAGTTAAAATGATCAATATATATTGTTACGAATTAATTAATATAATAATAATGAAAATATATATAATGTATATTGGTATAATCTATTTATGGATATTTATTATTATTAATATAATGATTAATTTTATGAAGCATATATAATATTTTAATAGATTGTTATATTATAAGGAATTATAGGATTAGTAACTATACATTTAATTCAAGAGAGAGGGGGTGCAACACCCGCTTCATTTATTAGGGGTTATGTTCCACTAATCAGCACCTGCTATCGCCCACGGTTCGATGAATACGTAGGCGTATGAACGATCTTCCTCACCTATTAGTGTCAAGATCCTATTGTCCAACGTCCGCCAAGCTGAGGGTACCGGATTTAGTTCATTTAGATTTTCATAACGGCACGATTCGCACGTCTGTCGCTTAAAATGATAGTGAGGGTTGCGTATATAGAAGATGGATTCTTGTACTATTAAACAGCCAGTTAAGAAAATATAAAAAATGTATAGAAAAATGTCTTATTTATATAATACTATAATAGCCTATAACATGACCCTCTTTAAATAAATACTAATTAATATATATCCACTAATACGTTAATAAATAAATATATATTCAATATTTATATGAAAAATTTAATGTATAATACTAAAATCTCAAAGAGATTTATTCCTCTTAATATCCCGCATGTCTTCTTCAAAGAGACATAAGAGAATCCATATTACTTTCAAAAAGATAGCGCTACAAAAGTTAAAATGTCCAGTAACGCAAGACTTCTGCATCTATGCCTCAAAATGCCCACTATGCAATACTAAATATCGCTCTACAGCCAGCAGAACTAGGGAGATAGGTGAATAGTATATGTTATGAACAAGTTCTACCACCTTCACTGCCTATGCCTGAATAAGGTGAAAGTACATTCACATGGATGGTGAGGAGTGCTGGTGTTGAATTCGCTTCCAACGCAGTCGCATTCGCAACCAATTTTCACGTCCTACAACCTAGAACATATTACTGCCTACACCTTCAGAAATTAATTTAGTCACCCGTCCACCATTAGAAGGGATTTATGCCCGTCAAGACATTTAGTAGATCTCAGCAGTGAAAGGCCGATTACTGCAGAGCGATGCAATGCTACGCATTCAGCTCGGTACACATGAGATTTCACCAGTTGTATATTCATGTACGCAGGGCGTTCGCAGTTTTTAGAAGCGCCGCGGGCACGCCATGCTATAAAAAATACGGCTACAAACTTCTATCTAGAGAAGTAGAAAAAAATTATTAATTATATCCAATATAAGAATAATATTATTAGTAATATAGTATATACAATTTAGTTTATTTTTTAATGATTTTTGTTAAAGTTGAATACTCGAAGTATATAATAGATAAATAATAGATTGTATGAGAGTTAGCTTGATAATAAATGATATTCAAAGGAGGAGTTAAGAGATCATGACTTACGACTAAAGGATAGAGAAAGACTTATCTTATAAAGAAGAATAATAATACTATTGATAAATATTTAGAATGAGAGAGATTAAATTTCAATGATGAGGTCAGAGTATGTGATGAAATGTATGATTGGCTGTGACTATAGATAAGTGAACTAAGAGCACCGTTGAAAAATAGATCTGGGAGATATTATTTTATTTCTTTTGGTGAATTTTTGGTCTCTTCGATTAATAAATAAAGTTTAAGACTTAGCGAATTGATTATGGGTGGTGGGTAGTCTATACTAGAGAGTGAAAAATTAGATAGAAAAACGATGGTAACGTAAAATGTTACTTGAGATCGAGTCAAACCATTTTACTAGTAATTTGATATGAGACGTTGTGGGGTGTAATTAGAAGGTTCCAGGGAATAGAAAAAGGTATAACAGAAAAAAGTAATATTGATTGAAATTAAGGCAGGTTGATAACATGTACCCCCTAAACGAGCAGATGTGAGCACACCCGCATCAGTAAGTCGACTGGACGAGCTGCCGAAGGTGGAGGGAAAGAGCTAAAGTCCCGAGAGTCCCCACCGCATTAGGGCCGTGGCTGCGGCGGCCCCCAATGGCGGGAGTAAACACCAAAAAGCGGGGTGAGACCGTGTGCGTTCGGGGCCGGAACCAAAAAATCGAACCATTAGTGGCACAACCACAGAGGCAAAGTGGGCTAGGATGGCCCCACAACGCTCAGCTAGCATGTCAATCCTAATGGGACGGCCAAGTGGACCCATCCCAAGGCGACGCCAAGAAAAATGTGAAAGATCTATTTGGACATTGATTGACGTAAAAAACGGGCGGCCCGGCGATTGCGGCTGTAGATATTGCGGGTCGTAAGCCGGACGGGAAAGGCGGCTGCTCATAGTTTCGCGCAATCGAACAGTGATGCCATGATCGAAATACAATGGGGGACCTGTTCAAATATATGGAAAGGAAGAAAATTGACATCTGTTCCTAGCATGTGTTTGCAGAGCCCAACAGGGTGTGTGGGAATAACCTTGCATCACTATGAGGGAAGGTCGAGGTGCGAAATGTAAATCAGAGAGAAGGGCTTGGGAAAGAAAAATCCAACAGGAGTAAAGAGACGGACGCCTTCAGAGAAAAAAGAAGAAAAGATCACCATCAGACCCTTATACCTATACGATCCTACCGCATATATATCCGTAATCTGAGAATGATGAGATGATCTAATAAAGTCATATTATCGATGATATGTAAGGAAGATAATTATAATCACGAAAGTATAAAAGAGGAAGTAACTGTATTTATGAGAAGTAGAGAGAGCTATATTATTAGTAATATATGATGAGAGTTTTATGCGTGTTTTTTTTTGTGTTTCTACGTTTATGATTTATTTTATTTATATTTACTATAAAAAAAGAAATATAATATTATAGGTATAAGAGTATTAGACGTATTATTTATATATGATTATATAGATAAAAATTAATTTTATATTTAAATATAATAAGACTTATATATTAAAAAATAAATAATGAAAGAGAAAATATATGGGAATATCATTTGCTAAAAAAGAATTGGAATTGCAAAAAAATTCAAAATTTTATTTCTACATTTCTTTAATTAACCATAATAATTATTGAATTTATTTATTTATTCTGAGCTGTTCGAAGACTTTGCAGCCACTCGCAGACCAGGCCTGATACAATGTTACGTCGTAGCTCGGGATGGACGCTAGCAGTGTCGTGTGTTGTGAACGAAGATAATCAATGACAGAAAATCTAATACCGGACGAGCAACTCATGTGAGTTGGTTACAGTTAACATACCGAGGTTACGACTAGTCTATCATCACTGACTGGCGATACTATACGGTTTATAGATCTATTACATCTTCTTGAATCCAAGCCTATTGAAAATAACTAAATTATACCCAATTTCTAAAGAGCTATCCTAAACAACTTAAGTATTTGGGTACATCAGCACCAGCTTACTTATGTAAGCTCGTCTGGCCCTTGATAGTTCGAACTTCTTAAATGTTATTTCCTTTATTAACAAAATTTAATAGAGTGCTAAGATCCAGACCCAGTAGTCGCCAAGATCAGTTGTCTACCACTCAATTAAATGTTAATAGTCGTATATATAATCAATATTTATTTTGTACTAAAATAATTATTTAAATTCCTAGCTCTATAGTAAAAAATATTTATAATATATCAGTATATTTTTTTTATATTTAAAATATCAGAATAAAACAAAGATTATAGTTTATTTTAGATTACTACAAGAGTTTGATTTAGATGCTTACATAGTTTTAGCACGTATTCGTGCAAAAATAATCGCGATTTCTTAATTATTTAATTTCAATCATAGCGCTATAGCATGAAGCCGAACAACGAATGAACTTTCAAATATTAAACATCAAATTAAGTCGACCTTATCCCATGTTTCTATACATAGAGTAGACCGCCTCACACGGGGATTCAATCTCTTCTGGAAGTTTCTAAAGTCCAGGCAAAAATCGTCTTACAAACGCTTCTTAAGCGGAGAGCCTAAGGTAAATAATACTTGAGTAGTTAAGAGCGTAAAACAAATTGTAGAGTAGTTTACGTATATTACATTAAAATAATATCCAAGGTTTAAAACCTACCTTCTTCATGAACTATAAGTACAGCTTCAATTATAACAATTTATAGTCCTCTCTCCCTCTTTCTCTCTCAAAGCCTTTGTCTCTCTCCCACATCGCGTGACATCACTCCTCTTTTCTCTTCTTCTCTCATCCTTCCGTCTACGCGTGCAAGCTCCCGCTACACTTCTCCTCGAGCGCTCTCACGCAATCCTCCGCTAGTACCGCTAACCATTTTCTGGTAGTTATCCGCCTCTGGAGGCGTACTTAAGCGGTATAACTTAAGCGGATCATAGCGAGTATAACTAGCTATAACTATCGCGACTAATAGACGGACTATAGGCGCCGACTAAGCTAGACGAAAAGCTAGAGCCCTCTACCTGTATATAGATAGATAATCTATATATAGTATATATTATATTATTATAATATATATATAATATATATATATATATAATATATATATGGACAAGTTACTTTAACGGTACTCACACGAGAAAGCGAGATCGGATATAAAATTATATATTAATATATTAATATTATTTATAATTTATATATAATATGTATACTATAGATATTATATTATATAAAGATGTCAAATGTGAATATATAAAGATAAAAGAATAGAAAAATTGACAATATTGCACTTCACTTATAAATAATGAAATCCATTTATAATATCCACATAACTCCTAGCTAAATCTTACATAATGATGTCATTAGTATCTATAACTGTACACTGTATTAGAAATCAATAACTTTGAATTATAAAGAATGAATAGAATTATGAGAGTAATAAATATCGATTAAATTTAAATATATTATTAAGCTCTCACCTGATTTATATTAGTTGATTATAAAATTTTTACTATAAAAGTGATTTATATTATTACTTATAATTTTTATTACAACTTACCTAAGATACAATTGTATATTTAGATGTTTGATATCAATTATATATAATATATTATATATATAATTATAATAAATATTCTTTATTAACTTTTAAAATCAATATTGTATTCTATTAGTTAAAGTAATACACTGTACTAATATATCAATTATAAATAATGATACATATTCTTAAATAAATATTACAGTGATTCAAGATAGGCAGAACTTCCAATCCAAAATTACATATATTCCTAATTTAAATCAAAAGTCTCATATATCTCATAATGTCTGTTAATCTCAAATTTCTAATTGTCGATACTCCAGTAAATACTATGTTCATTTAATATATGACTCATATCTGTATTTTATTCACTATTAGATGTTGTTTCAAGTTACTTTACTCATGAGACCTGAAATCGCCCAACATCAAAGTTATCTTGTGGACATCACATTAAAAAGTAGATGGTCTGCGATTTTCGCAGGACTTATGCTAGGCCCGGTGATTTATGTTAAATATCTATGTATTTTTCATTACTCGCGAATGAAAGTATATTATTATATAATATCTAGCGGTGTTATGAATGAAACTGATCGAGTGCACTAAGAGAAATTAATCACGCTAAAACAATCCAGAATTAACTCTAATAGAAAAAAATAGGACACCAATACTTAGAACCACCCAACATACTACATCTCCCCCTCCTTATACAATAAATATCTATACCCAACACTAATTGGTAATATAAACTAGATAGACTCTTTACATTATGAACTATTATATCAATGCTATCCATATCATACGAAATATCCGAAATATTAGCTAGAAATAGCGAAATATTTATTGCCTAGAGCAGGCCAGATATGATTTTTAAATACTCGATATCCAGATTTCTATCGTAATATTTCAAGATAGCGCATCCCTAATACTTATATCATTCATGGTACTACACGATGCACTTCGTAGTGTCATGTAATAATACATTGAACTTAACTCTAAGATATATTGATACCCACTAAATGTAAGCATATCAGATTAACATATGTTTATAATAATTCTTATTTAATAAAGAGATGACTCAGTATATATTACGAAACGAAAATAAAGTAGACTGGAAGAATATATAGGTATGATTATTACAGAGGGTATAATGCGTTAGATTCAATTAACGATACACGTGTAATACAATATCACTAACATACATACACCCTACTCTACTTTAAAACTGTTTAGAAAGTGGAATATACCTACATCACTAAACAGCATGCCGAAATGTACAACCACCAATAAAGAGGAGAGGAAAACTCCAACTCCATGCATAAGAGGCAAAGACTCTGCCGGATTTGACCGAAAGAAATTATCCAGTGATCTGGACAATCAAAAGAACATCCAAACAACTATAGAAGTGTGCTTAGGAAGAGAAGTAACATGAATCCTTACACAATATAGATGCTACTAGAAACACTGCAAAACCACACGACAAACATTACATTTTAACCAAATAACCGTTTTAGCATGGGTACTACTTCAAAGCAATAGTTAACTATTTATTACTTAAGATTTAATAATTCTAATAATATTAATATAATAAATTAATCATTACATAATAACTACTATACTTAATATAGTAAACCTAATATGTAGTATATATTATAATATATACTATATATAAGACATATGAATCATACTAATAATATGAGTTTAGTATTAATACACCATAAGAAATTTATTTAATACCTAATATAATAAGTAACCCTCAACCTAATCACCTACCTTATTATATCATAATCTATATTACTATTTATACATAATACTCATATATCATAAACTATCAGATATAATATCTACTCCCATATATATATTAAATATATATTCTAATATACATTATATAATACACTACTATAATAATACACTACAAATTAATTTATATCTTAACATTCAACGGTTGCTTAGGAAACAGTGAAAAAAGAAGAATCTGGCAATGAGAACATCATTAATAATCTAAAATATAAATTATATATAAATATAAAATTTCTATATATCATTGGAAACAATTATATCATAAATATCAAATTATATTAATAAGTCTATTAAAAATACTTATTACTATATATTGATAGTGAGTATATCGAGTTAGATTGAGAAGAGCCGAGTTACAAGAGAGTTACAATATATGCAATAGAATGTATTGAGAGAATGACTAGTATGAACGAGAGAAGAGAAGGAGTATAAAGTATTTTATTTACAGTATCAAAGCGTTATTTTAGGTGCAAACTAGAGTCATAAATAGATTGATTCGAGAAATGATACAAGATAGAAATTATTGATGAGTTATATTCATCAGAGTATATATATCTTCATGCTATAAACAAGATTTATTGAAGCTTATTGCGTCATAACTGTTCGCACAAAGTGCGAATAATATTAGAGACGTTATACAATTATGTATGACAATGTTTCCTTTTCTTAAAGAGAGCACAGTGCAAAACTCATAGGTTCGAGCTCTTCTCTATTCAAATGTAGTGTGTATAGCAGTTAATATCCTAGATTATATTATGCGTTACATCTCACATCATATAAACATGCTTAATCATTCTTATCATCTTCCTTCAGTATAAATACTCTTTTTCTTCCTCTCTTAAAATAGTGAGCTGATGAGAGCAGTACGGATGTTATGTAGGCTCATCGAGAAAAAGTATAATACTAGAGATCATTTTAGATATATAGTCAATATGACATTAAAAAGTATATGAAAAAGACATACACGTTATGGTTCTTAATACCTGACAACATGCAATGAACGTTATCTATCACAGTGGAACATGCACATGACGGCATGCATCTACACCACCACTCCTATCACTACAGTTTAAATTTCATTACTGACAATGTCAAACATGAAGAGCATATAATTTATTTCTATCTAAATACATCTCTAAAAGTCTACATTTATATAAATAATATTTTCAATTTATAAAAATTTTACAAATCTTAATATTATAAGTTGATTAATTTAAACTATATTTAAATTTATTACTTAATTCTCAGAAATATCGCTACTAATGCATAATTTTACATTAAATATTATGATATACTTTAAAAGTGATGGCTTTGTAGTTATTAGAAAATTAATTCACTACATAGATGTGCATATAGAAATATATACATGTTAACAAAGAGATATCGCAAATAATAATACCGAAAATAATAATAACAAATACCAAAAGAAAGATACCAGCTTATATGCATATAGAGTATAGGTAAGATAAGACTATATTAGGAGACTTAATCTGTCATTCACGAATAATTAAGCAAGGTATAATACACTCTTGACTGATATTGCGCATTAGTATTATATAAATTCTTATTATCTTATTCATTATTATTATTATAATTATTATTATTTGTATTATTATGATATAATAGTATTTATTGCCATTAGTGTAACGTTCCATTATTATGGTGTTTATATCTAAAATGTCATCTTATCAGATGTTGATCAATGTCAAACTTGAACTTCAAAGCAATGTATCGTCTCAATCTCCTCACGCATACATTTTATTCTTATCTCTCATGAAATAATATATCTGAAAAATACGAGATGAAGCAAAAAATATACTATAAAATCACTAAAATAAACTCAACGAATTAAATTGTGCGATAGCATATCACTATCTACAAAATTCTCGACTACAAACTTTATAAAATCGAACTAGTAAAATAAAAGTATAATATATTATTGTAATTAATATTCTTTAATTCTATTTAACTTAGCAAAGTGAGAGAGTTCAAAGTAATAATAAAATGATATACCAACTAAGCAATACTGTATTTTTTGTTGTCAATTAAATAAAAAATAGTAAAATAAAATCCATTGTGAGTTTCTCTGTGAACTCATATGACGTTTAAATGTTCCTGGCCGGTATACTTTTAGTTATATAGCAATTGTCCTACACAAAGATTTTCTCTTCCTTCATATGATGTTCACAGTGGTGTATCTTTATTTATATATACTTCCGAATACTATGTCCGAAAGTACATAAATTTAAGTAAGCATCATATATATTTATATTATTTACACTATTATACTTAATACTATAATTATGTTGTCCCGTTAATTTATATCATTCTCCCATAGCTAATAACTACACTTATAAAAACTATTTAACTTACTGATTCGTATTAAGTTTAAATGATGCAATAATGAGATATAAAGTATACCGAAAAAGCGTGATAATAATAAATTAAACTTAAATGTTTATAAATATATATATCCTAATATATATATATACTATTAATATATATTATATATATATGATATATATATATATATTAATTATATAATATACACTTTAATATATAATATACAATTATATAAATTATATAATGGAGTCTGCCTGATATAAATATATTATTATATACAAAATTTAATGAAGATGCGCGTTTTTTGACTGTATGAATTATAATTCTTTTGAGAAAATCAATGGGAAATATAGGATAGGTTGAAGCTGTACACTATATGCCAGTGATTTATTTAGTATAAACATAATCACACATATAATGAGAATGATCCAAAACGTTTAACACCTATTAATAATAATTATAATATATCATAATATATATATATATAGTAATTATTTATATTATATATATATTAATTATATTAATATTAATATATAATATATTATATATAATATATATAATATATAATATATATAATTTTATATATAAAATATTAATATTAATAATATATATAATTAATTATATATTTAATATTTATATTAATAATACTAATATATAATATAATATCTATAAATATAAAATATATATATATTATATATTATATATATTAATGATATTATATAATTATTATAATATATATTAATCATATAATATTATCATTCCACCTTATCTTACTCTACATACTCAGTATCCCCAGGAAGGGTCCGATGGGCTCTATACGTTAGTAGATGCCTCTAAGAGCCGAGACAGGAGAACCCAATCTAAAAAGTGATGCAAGTGTTAACGGCAACTCAACGACCTTAAATACGTCTCTGAAACAAGCCAAGCCCCTGACTCAGCGACACGCTACGTAAATTCTTCTCACGCCATCGAACCACCAACTCGAGGCTAGCGCCAAAAGAATGCGCACAGTAACCTTCAACCCACTATAGGCGTCCACGGTAACTAATAGACTCAGTATACCATCACTAAGAGCGATAATGCCACATTTCTTCGCAGCTCTCCACCATGTCACAAACCAATGTCCACGTCTTCGAGACTTGCATACTATGATTGCCTCTTACTCGACAGAGTGCTCGTGATCAGCAGCCTTATAATCCCTTCGCAAAACCCTGTCCTATTTCTTACTTATATTTATTGTATTACCTTTATTTATTTTTCCTATCGCCTCTGCCTAAACTCATATTCGCTTCTCTCTTACCTACCACTGACATATTCCTACTGAGACTCGATATTAACCACTTTTTCTTTTGGCTAGCAAGTACTGAGTATATACGATAGTCTATACACACTCACACTATATCATCCTGTAGCTTAACCATCCGACTATCATTCATTCTTTATACATTAACTTATCCATATCATATATTTATATTTTTATACTGATCTCTCATACTTCATATACTATCCACACCATACAACATCACTAATGTCAGTTACTACACCATACATTTATACATTCTTCTACTACTACCAAACTGAGCCTCTAAAGGTGTCCATACTAGAAACACCGTTTACTTTAGACTATTACCTTACCTTTAATATCTACACACGTAACACAAAAGCTATATCACCAATATTACATTACTTTAAACATACAAATATAGTAAAAAATTAATATAAAATACTTTATACATGTGATATAAAACACTCGGCCAGTTAAGAACTTTATAAGTCCTCTTTCGTACTATTCAATCCAACTGTCTTTACTACGTTCATCTTGTACCAAGCTCTTTCCCTACAAACATCTATTCCACTCACACTTCTATACCTATTAGTCATTCTTTGTATGTGTAACTAGGTCATCTTCTGGAGACATGCATCAGTTCCCTTATTAACACATTTATATAGAAAACCATAAATCAATATATAAATCTCTTATATTAATTCCCATATAATAATAATATTAAAACATATTAAGAAATCATGGCCAGTTGATTCACACATATCAAGCATTAACGATTAATCAACCTAAGAATATTAGATCTGACAATAAAATCGCAAATACATAACCTTGCTACTTCATCTCATTTTAACTTTCAATATTATAAACCCTCCTTTTTACACATCTCTAGTCAAGTATCCACTATGTATCCAAAACCTCTCACATCTCTCTTCTAAGATATTTCACCTCCACAAATAACTAAATAATCCCCATAATTTAATTAGTATAAGTTATCATATAACTCTCCAGCTACTCTTATACTCTAGACTCATAATATTAATACATACACAATCATTCTCTTAAAACCACCTACCCTGCTACCCCCACCCTCTAATTCTTTCATCATTTCATCATTCCAATATTATATAATAATGAGATAATATACAAAGCGAGTAAATATAATACAACATTCCCATACAGACTTATACTAACTGTACCTCATCTACCGTACTATAATATATACATATAATTATATACATATATACTCTGATACCATTCATATATATATACTCTATATATATCCACACAATACGCATTCTACACAAAGATGCAGTCCATAACCATGATGATAATACCCATAGAAACCATTCAAACAGAGAGGAGGACACCTGGAGAGAAGAGAGAGAGCGAACGAAAGACCACGAGAGAAGATGACAAACTTGACAACGGAGCGCAGACAGGAAGCCGTATCGACAGGATGAGATGCAGATACGATGAACGAGAGCGAGATGTGAGCAGAATCGACGGAAAAAAGAACTTAGAGAGCAAAATATGCAGAGCATCGAGATGCATCTATTCCAGTACCTACATTTTGAACATGTACTATTC
>JABUQX010111896.1:22500-43616 GCA_015478945.1 Trachelipus rathkii | reverse complement strand
TACCTATATATATAACTAATATATATATATATATTATATATATATATATATATATATATATATACAAGTGGTGGGCATGAACGCGTTAAAGCGTATATCCGTTAAAACTTAAAACATATTTTCCCTTATTCTGTCCAAATTTTCGTTAAACTTTTACACGCTTCGTTACATTCGAAAAGAAGTAACGACTAAATTAACGAGTTACATTTGTGAATAACTTACGACGATCTACGCAAATTTTCCCACCCTACATCTCCGTAACCGTACCTAATTTACGAGCGTCTGTAAAATATTTTTACTTATCAGATTTAAATTTATTAATTCATTCGAAAAGAGATAAACTGTTTTTTTTTCCAAAATTCCCAAAAACGTCCCCGATGGGCTCAACAATGTGTTATCTTTACTCTTGGTATTATCCCGTTAAGAAAATTACACAGGGTTGAACAAATCCGATTTGAGGAATTGCTTACGTTTCACACCGCCCCCTCGATTCAAACTATATTCTCTTATCGCTCTAATACTATCACTCTCTCCCATGTAAGCACGCCATGGTCCAACCATTCCGAAAAAAGAAGCCGCTCTATCCTTCTAACTATCACGCTATAGCTACTCACTTGTAGCTTTCTATCTAAATCCCTTTGAATAACCCCTTCTCAACTCTAACTCTTACACCATCTGGAATCTCAGTCTCCTCTTCGATCGCCAAAGACTTTTGGTGTTCAAGTCTACGCGATATAACTTCATTATTTAACGATTATGCGTTTTCCGCTCTTACGTGTCACACTACTGGCAGACTCGCCTGTATGTGCGTTGCTTGTTCAAATACCAAAGCATTTAGACCCGTAGATAGTATGGCACGCTCGATCATGCTCTCCCACAGCTCCCCCTCCTTTGTTTCCCCCTCTCTTGCCTTACCTTGATGTCTAGCTTCTTTCACAGTCGCTAACATCGCTCTGGTTATGAGCGGACTTCTTCTTTTTCTGTCAATGATGGTGTCTTCAATGTTTCATCTCCTACTTTATTCCTACTTTTCCATTAATGATCTTCTCACTCACCTGCACATCTAACTCTCTCCAGCCGAGACTCACCCTCATCTTCAACTCATTTCAATTCTGTTCCATCTTTTACTTCCTGAATTGCATCTCGTCTTAATTTTTCTTCTATTCCGCTATCTAGACTAGAATTTGCGGTGTTCGTCTCAACCTTTCGAAATTTCAATTCTTTAAAAAACCCGACTTCCCTGCCAAATCTCCCTCTCTAAAAACCTTCTAACTTTCCTCTACTCTTTTGACGGTCCTCTCGCTCTCTCCCTGTAGACAATATAAAACATCCTTGGCCCTAACATAAACACAAAAAATGTCTTGGAAAAACCTCACATCACAACGGTTCTGGGGATGCCTTCAAAGCAAACTGCGGGATTTCTGTTTAGAATCCTGCTGACACGTTTTTCCCTCTTCTAGCTTATACAAGGTCTAAATCCGCCCTTGACATATCGACGCTACTGTCTATCATATTCTGGGGCTTTTCTGGTTTCACTCTACCTTCTGACATCGAGTCAAATCCAAAAGCCTATAAACTACGCGATGTGGTGCTATCTCTTTTCAATGGGTACGTTAACTCGCACGCGGCAGTGTTCGAGGAATCTGACAGGCTCGCATACACCAACCTTTACGACTCCGCAGCAACAAAGGGGTCTGTAATTGCGCCACGAGTTTGTAATATTGGTAACCTCGGCTAGTTTCGCTGCCGGTGCTCCTTCCTTTTCCTTCACCACGTTCTGTGGAACTCTTCCATTCTTCTGTGTTCCCTGCTGACATTAATCTCCCTCCCACTTTATAAGCCCTGCTTGTCCTAGTCATCTGCATCGTAATTTTGCGCTAGCCGGATCTGAAATCTTGTCGTGCAAAACACCCCCTCCTAAATAGCTTCTACCAGTGCAGTGGTGTCCGGTGATATAACTCGTGTAATAAAAAAAAAACAAAAAAAATAAAAAAAAAAAAAAAAAAAAAAAAAAAAAAAAAAAAAAAAAAATAAAAAAAATGAAAACGGTAACGTTAACGATTTAACGTTACATCCGCTTACATTCACCGAATAAACTCTTTACATGAAACGCCCTTAACTTCTTTTATAACGATTAGAGAATTAACGACCGTTAACTCTCCCTCATTAACGGTGCCCACACTTTCTATTAATATATCTATTATATACTTAATCTATATATATCTATACATACTATAAACAATCATATTATATATCAACTAGTATAATAATCTATATCATATATAATCTATATATATATATATACTATTAACCTATACATAAATAGCTTATATATATATAATATCAATAATTGTAGAAGAATATGCGCAAGTCAACAAGAAAGCCCAGCCTTACCGCCCTTTTATACTTTTTAGTGAAAACTCGTCGCAGTCAGAAAACCACCCTCTAGAGCTTCACGGACCGCGACCGCGACACTCATCCATGGCATCCTCTCATATAGACTTCATAACTGACCCAGGCCACAAACATACCCCATCACAAATTCCTCACCCATTTCACTACCTCATTTCCACCTCTTTCTCCGCCTCTGCCTAACTTCACATTCTTCTCCTTCAGGCATCCTTACTCGACTCACCAAACATTCTTCGGTCTCCAGCCCGGTCCCATTCCCAGCACACTATCACTATATACACCTGCTTAACCAAACCGACTATCATCCATCCCCTTCCCACATGACCATCTACCATCTCAACGACTTCATATTGTCTCAATTACCCATTTCTTACATCCCACAACTCTCAATGCGTTCATTTCTCCTCACTTTAATAATTCTTATCACAACCTAGCACGCCCTAAGATTGTCCATCTGAACACGTTGTTACTTTAGACTAAAATCTTATTCCTTTGCACATCTCATACTAAATATTTAACAACCAGTTAAAACATAATCTCGTGTAAGACCCTATCGCACTCAAGACTTAGTCCCTTTACATCCACAAAGATTTAATTGCACCAAGCCACCTTCCTGCCACGACTCAAAACTTTACTACTACACTCTGCCATCATCCGTTCCCTTTCATCCAACAATATGTCCTAAATATTCAAACTCAGAGACTTGTCCAGTTGCTCACTAATCTAACAAACTTCACACGAGACTTCCTCACTCACAACCCATAACCTTACTCTAATACGTTTACTTTCAAATCCCTCCTCTTAACACCCTTGCCAAAATCCTGTCTACCCAATCATTCAGCTCTCTCAGATTCCCACACAACAACCATATCGTCCGCAGAAATAGGCTTAGGGCAATTCCGCTCTCTTCCATTCTCCATGCTTCTAGCACCATCCCCTGCCAATCCCGCTTCTAATTCTTTCAACACTCTATCCATATACAAATGATAACCCAAGGAAATCATAACACATCCCTCGCCCTCTCCCTAATACTTTATTACCAATCCATAGACACCATAATTTCTACACACGCTCACACTCGTCATACATACTTTAACTAGCATTCACGAAGAATAACTCCTTTCGTCACACCATACAGCTTCATAGATCTTCCCTTTAACATTTATCCATCACATGCCTTTTGCCAGATCCACAAAACCTAACTTACAATTATTCATCTCTCTTTATCCCTCCAATTATTTGTTCAAAATCAAAATTTGAGCCACACCACATCCTCACCCACCTTCTAAACGCACCCACTCACTAATCAGTCCTTCAGTCATTCGAACCGCACTCTTCGACCAAAGAACAAGACTATATCTTCCCTACAAGCAAAATAAAACAATTCCCCTATAATTCCTACAGGTTACCCTCTTATCTCCTTTTACCCTAATATAAGGGTACTATCATACTGCTCGTCCTCTCCAATCCCTCGGAAAACTATACCCTCCCATAAACGCTATGTTATACAACTTGCCAAATCCAAATCAAAGACAAAAAACCCGCCCCATTTTTACTTCCTAAAAAGGGGCCCCCCTTCCCTTTATCCTTGGAATTCATTTTTCTTTTTTTCTTATATTATAATATTTAAAGAGACCCCTCTTATACTGTAGATACTATTATATATAGTTACGTATACCTGTATAATATATCTATAGATATATACTTAGCATACTAGCTATATATATATCTTACAGATATAATAGTATACTATATATATATATATATGGTACCTAATTTTATATTATAATTCTATTATAATTATATCATATACAATAGTAACTACATATCTATCATACTAGTATATATAATATACGTTCTATCACTTATTACTTATAATATCATATAATCTTATATAATTGCGATATTAGATATATATCAGTTATATAATATATATTATATATATATTATTATATATATAACTAATATAACTCTACATACTATTATATACTATATAATCTAAGTATTATAAATATTATATAGTATAATATATATACTATACATTATATATATTATCACTATATATACTATATAATATATATATATACATTACATATAATCAATATTTAACTGTGAAATAAGAGTTGAAATATGCATCATGTTAACTCCTATGGATTTTGACATGTATTCAGACCTAGATTGGATTGTGATACGCATTTATATTTTGAGATCTGTATTCTGATACAGAGTTATGACAGCGTTAAATTAAAACGCGATACTCGCTTAAATACCAGATCGATCAATAATCTCTCTGCCATGTATTCCTATGTCGCTGTAGCCCTTACCTTGTCTATCAATATTAGGACAAAACCTAAATCAGACAATCATACATTTAATTTTCACCAGTATCATTCATTATATATATCAACATACACTTATATAATATATAATAATATAACTATTATATATATATACATTATATAGTAATATATACTATAACTTAACTATTATTATATATATAGTATTATTATACCTATATTATCTTCCTAAGTTTAACAAAATCACTTTTATCGAAATTTACGAATTGGAAATAGCCTCATATTATTATGCCCTGAAAAAACAACAAATATCAACTGTCAACAATTTAATATCATGCATCAAGGATGAATCAATAGCTTCACCTTACACCCTAATTTGAAAAACAAGAAAGATATCATTAAAGCTAAATAGATAAAAAGGTCTTTTATTAACTACGAATATCCAATCGACAAAAGGAAAAGAATACCCACCATGTATAATCTATAACTATCATTAACAAATATATATAATTATATCTATATACCTATATATTTACATATATATTATACTATACGATTACAATAATATATTATATCTACGTAATCATATATAATATAATCACCCTATACTACTAATATATATATATATGTATTATAATATACATAATATATGTATATATATATAATAACAATATATTATATACTATATTATATATTATATATACTATAATATAAATTCTTATCACTACTATATAATATCTATCTACCTACATTATATACTACCTTCTAACTTCTCTACACCCGACCACCCCCAATCACTCCGGAACAAAAAGCCAACTGGCCCAGTACCCCGCCCGACTGCACCCGGTCCCCCAGACATCTTCCAGGGATGTTATGTTCTTACTTGCTCTTAGTGCGAGAATTTTTTAACAGATAACGAGAAAGCAAATGATAGTATCCTCAGTGAAATTGGTCAGTTTGACAGAGCTTGTGTCGTTCTGCGTCAAGGCTGAATCTGTGTTAAGTCTGTTCTTTTAACTTACGTACTGAGCCGCATCTGTAGCCTTTGCCCAAGAAATGACTAACTACTTCTTGATAGTGAGGTGAAATTCTTGCTTGCTAGTTTCTAGTTGGCACACACTCAGTGTTTGTTATAATAACTATTGCTTTGTGGTCGCGCCTCTAAGTGCTTTCTGTTAGTGCCGTCGTGGATTGATTCCGTATATACTTGGTGTGGTGGTGGTGGCAATGTTCAGATTTGTTTGTAATAAAGGCGGCTGAAAGGATGTTGAGCCTGTGGTGATAGGGTTAGCAGTGCAATTGTCCATATATACAGTCATAATATATAACATTAATATATATAAGCTATATATATATACTATATATATTATATATAAATCATATATACATATCATATATACAATATATATATTATAATAATTATTATATATATATAATTTAATATTATAATATATATATATAATATGTCTGCGCACTGCGTATGTGCTGCTTCATGTGCTGTGTCACGATGTATTTATGATATATGAAGTATCTATTCATGCATTCTATTTAGCAATTACCGCTAACAGCTTGGAAGAAACACCTTAAAAATAGAATAAAAGTAAACGTTGCTATTTATTGTTCTTCAACACGAACATCTCAAGAGTAACACATCCGTTTCATTATTTGTTATTTCCTCACATTTTTTCTCCTCTTTTAAATCAATTCATTTTTTTATATCTCCAGTCGTGTACTTTCTTCATTTAAAAGGAGTAAAATGAAAGGAAATTTCCTTAGGATTCTGATATATCTATCCTATCATAGAAATAATTTGCGACATTCAAACCACAATCCCACACATATGATAATTGCATATACACACCACGCACACACAAACATATACTCATAACACCATAACGTGTATACTATACATCTACTCATCACATATATTACTCTGATGCTTTTAAGTGAAAATATAAACTATATCTTAATAAAAGTTCGATATATACAAAAACGATATACACATTAATAGAAAGTTTCTTAAATTGTTTTTAAGCTAGCCAGTATAATTAAATTGGATTAAATCATATATATAACTAATATACTAGATATAGAATAGAACAATACACTTATATATCTTATCTCACCAACACTAACATACCATATATTCTTATATGTAAATATTAATAATTTCATATATACCTACTATAACTCATTCTATACTACTATCTACAGAAATTCCGCTATAATTTAACTACTGTACTAATAAACAATATATACATACAAAATAAATTTATATATATATCATTACCGTTAACATTAAAATACGATTATAATATACTATATATATATATACTTGATTATTATATAACTACTATATATATTATATATTACCTTATATATATATATACCTACTACCTATAAAACATAAGTAGAAAAATAAATGATACTACGGCTTATGGTATATACTATAAGGCAAGCCACAAAAATAGATTCGCACTATTGAAAATACCAATATTATACTATTATACTTACTATATATAACCTTATACATATATACTATATTATACTATACTATACGTATAATATATATATACTATAATATATTAATATAATATATATATATATATAATTATATATATATCATACATATATTATTATATACATAATACTATAGATATATACGTATATTATTTATAAATAACATATATCATATATATCTATATTATTTATAATCCATATTAATTACTAATATATATAACTATACTATATATACTTATACTATACTTCTGAATAAATATCACTATTTATATATTTAATATACACTCTATTACTAAGTATAATAAAATATATATACCTATATATATATAATACTATATATAATATATTATATATATATATAGTATAATATACCTAAGAATTATATCATATATATAACTATAATAGTGATTTCTATCAAATATATATATATCAATTTAATTATCATTATATATAATATATATTATATACTATTATATATATATATATATATATATATATATATATATATAATATATAATATATTATATACTATAATATCATATATAATAGGGATGTATTTAAAAATATTGTTGGTGGCCAAAGTCAAAGATCCATGCAAGCGAGCTGCTTTTGGGCGAGTTGACTCTCAAATTAAATTTTACACTTATATTCCACTAATTGCAACGGGTCTATGACATCTCTCCTCTCATCTCAGGCAAGAAAAATTGACGAGTAGAAAGGTGTGCAAGCGACTGGCTTAAAACACTCCTACAATAATTCATAGTTGAGGGACCAATTTTTCATCACACTTCTTTTTGTCGCCTTTCGCATTTGGACGTAATTTAATTGCATCTCATTTGAGTGGAAGAGGAACTTGATGAGAATTAAATTACACGTTCTTTCTCCCGTCTGAGTTGATCTTTATAATTTAAAGGCTCATAACTGACTTTCGGTAGTCCTTAATGCCACTGTTCAGTTATTAGATACCAATTATAAGACGACGAATTGTGACTCGCAAGTTGAATATTTTTTGGTAGTACAAATGAAAAGAAATAGAAATATTTACACTCATTTTATTATTTTTCATGTCTTGATATTTACTCTTAACAGAACAAACTATTTATAACTGAAGTTTCTTATATCTATATTTAAAAAAAAACACAATATATAAAGAAAACCTATTTTAATTAGATGGTTACTCTTTAAATGATAAATAATGTAAAATCTATCTTCCGATAAATAAATAATACCCTAATTACCTTTCATAAAATTAAGCTCTTAAAAAATAATACGTTTTCTAAAAATAGCAAAGAAATCTCATATAACAAAAAAAATAAATTTATCCAATTCAATTTGTTTAGTGAATTCTTTTTCTTATACTTTTAAAGAATAATAATCGAGAGTAGATTTCAGTTAAAAATGATTTAAAAATAATAATTATTGACTCATTAAAAATAGAATAAATATCGAGTTTGATAAAAATAAAAAACAACACACACACTAAACAAAAGCACACACTACACACCTACACACAAACAACAACACAAAATACTATTATAAATAATATACATATAAGTATACATCATATTATATATATACTATTATAACAAATCTATAATACTAATATAATAAAATATAATATATCTCTCTAGTCTATTAATAATATATTATATATTATATATATATATATCACTTTTATATATCGTATTATATTAAATAGAGATAATAGAATATGATATAGTATAACTATATATCTTCTAATATACTAATATTTACTATATATCGTCTATATATATATATAACTCTACGAGGTCTTTAATGGCATGGTATTTTTCACTATCCCGATGATGGATGCGGCAGATCAGTTTAGTAGGATGATTTCACCACCAGCTTTTCTTCACTTATCTTATATATCATACTATACATATCAATACTCTATCAGTATATATATATTTTATCATCTATTCATCTTTATATAGTCATATATTTATATATATACTTAAACTTATAACTCTATTCTTATTATCACTTGATAATCCTATATAACATTCTCTGCTCCTCATAATCTCTATCTCTCTGACTCTTATTTACTACTTATACTCTTACTATTATTTATAACGCTCTTAATTTATATATATGTATATATATAACAGATATTATTAATATATATCATTATAGTATATTAGATATATATAAAATATATAATAAACTAAAACATACAAAATATTATATATAAATCATATATAATATACTATAGTCTATATATATATATAGATATCTAAATATAATATAATATACGTATATAATAATATATTGTATACAACAAAAATGCTATGAGTTAAATATTTTACTATCACTTTTTATATAATAACTCTCTATTTTATATATCTAACAGATATATATATACCTACTACTATTTTTCATTATTTTATATATATATAAAGCCTATTAACTTTTTGTTTTTAATGAACTCATACAATTTTAGTTATATTTATATAATATATTATACTATATATATATAATATAATATATAATATATATATATATCATATATATATATAATAATATCTTACCAACTCTAATTTTGACTATTCCCAACTGCTTCCTTTCTCACAGCCACACTCATTTGGAAAAAGGGTATATATGTTTTAATGTCTATTGAAAATTAATAAATTTTTGCAAATAATCTCAAAACAAAAGCTCTCTGCTGCTCTTTCAGGCGGCAGACGTTTTGCACTCTCACTTTTGTCTCATAATGAGGATTCTCACAAACTGAAAGCCGCTCACTAGCTACAATTTCCTGGCGACTTCGCAAGGAGTAGAAAAACTTTACAAACTTTCCTCAGAATCTTCCAGGGATGTTATGTTGTTATTCTTAGTTGAGACTTTTTTAAAATGAAGATAAGAAGTGATGATATCCTCCGGAACCTTGTTACAGTTTGACAGATGCTTGTTGTGGTTTGGTTAAGGTTATTAGCCATTGTAATATTAAGATTATAAGGAAGGTGATGGCAGCATCTTAGCTTTGTCAAGGAAGATAGTTCGACTAGTTCTTGATGAGTGAGTTTCTTAGATTCTGGAGCTTATTTTCTTAGTGATGTTGTTAACACAAATTGTTTGTGGTCTGCGTCTTATCATTGTTTTCTTATGTGTCGTGTCTGCGAATTTGTTTGGTATAGTTGTGTTGTTTTTTTGGTGTGGAATGCTGTTAGGATTTGTTTTGTATTAAAATTGCTGATTATCGAACGAAGGAACGGTTTCGGGTCGACGCTTGTGGTGCTCTGTAGAGTAGAGGTGGTCTCATTAGTGTGGGATATAAAAGTTTATGATTTTCAGAATATCAGTAATAATGTAATCCTATTTTTGAGTATATTTATTACTATAATATAAATAGTTTTAATTCCAAATGTAATATTAAATATTTAATTATATATAATATACTACTATATACTATAATTTACTCCGTATTATTATTATACTAATATATAGATGTATATTATATAATTATCAATATTTAATTTTTATGATATTTATTAAAAAAGTTTTATGTATATATATATTATATTATTATAATACTATTAGTAGTATGTGTGTGAGTGTAGCTCATAGTGTGCTCTGTATGGTGCTTTAGAGAGCAATACCTTTATATATATGAGTATATCCGATTACACTCTTCTATAATTTTTGTCACAACTTGAAAGATAGACCTTAACAATAGAAATAAAAGTAACACAATCTGGTCTTTGTCGTGCCGATCTGCATTGGAACTAATGAAAGACCTCGGACCGATAGGAAAAGTATTACAAGTGTACTTCATTAACAAATCTTACTCAAAGTACAGTACCTTGCCTTTTTTCCTCCGACTATGTTTTCTTTCTCTCTTTATAATGATTAGAAATCTGATAGTCTATACTTTCGTTGGGCAAACGTATTTTCGAATCCGTAATGTTTACCCAAGTGGAGACTGAAACCAAAATTCAGAGATAATGATTTTGAAATTTTTGTAAATTTTATGGAAAAGAAATACATATTTTTTTCATTTTTTGACACAACCCATGTCCTATATTGATGGAACATTACCACACACAAAAAGCCTGCACCCATCACATAAGACAGTATATTATTGTGGTCTGTATTAATACTATCTATTCATATATAGATTATCTCATTACCCAGACTTTAATATATACGCTAAAATTCTATTATATACCTGGAAATATATATATATATATATATTATATATTATTTATTATATATAATTATGATTATACATATAGAGAGTCTTAATTTTAAAATCCGAGCTATCTTTATAGTTTTACAAGTGAGCAAAAGTGTTATATAGTATTTCCTATATGCGCAAGCGAGCTTGCATTTTTTGGCGATGTTTGACCTCTTTCAAATTAAATGGTATTAAACACATTATATCCACTAATTTTTATACAACGGTTCTTTTTTGACATCTCTGCCTCCTCATCTCAGTGACATGATAATAATGGCATAACGAGTTAGAAAAGTTGCCAAACCGATGACCTGCTTATAAAACACTCCTATTCATTATTCTTTATATCATCAGTTGGAGATGCATCCAAGTTCTTCCCTACATATTTTCTATAGTTTAACCAGGCAGATTCGCCTTCACATGTTTAGACGAAGGCCGACGGTAGTATATGTCAATGCCTAACTACTCACCTTATGCACCAGTGAATAGGAGGTACATTTTATTTTTTTAATGAGAATATATATTTATCACGTTTCTTTTCTCCCTGTCGCGGAATGATCTTTATTGAATTTTAAAGGCGTTTTTTTCATTAACTACTTAGGTGTAGTCTTTAATGCCATCTTGCCGCTGAGTCAGTTATCAATTTTTATTTATAATACGCTTTCCCAGTTAATAAGTACTTCAGTACATAGCAATTTTGATATTAAGTCAGTATGAAATAGTAAAAAGGAAAATATTAAAGTAAGAGTCGACTCTTTTAACAGAGTTTTCTCATGTGTTAAATCTTAATATTCTATTATGACAAATAGCACACGACGGTATTTTTATCGCCTTAAATAGTTTGATGTACTATTACTGCTTATATTGATTGCTAATAGTAAATAAAAAACAAGTTTGAGACCTACGCAATATTACATGGCATTTAATATGAATAATAATGGTAAATTATCGCTCTCGGAAATATAATAATAATTTACCATCCAAATTACCCTGGTCATAAACTAATATGTCTTTAAGAGAAATAATTAAGGGTTTTCTAAATACAAAGAAATCTCATTAAAAACTAAAAAACTTTCCACGAGGTTTATTGATGTTTCAATCGAATCTCTATTTGGGTTAAGGGTCTCCATACTTTAAAAAATATCTTCGTAATACTAGAGACCCTATACCCCGACGCAGTAATTATTCGAATTATAATGGTTTAGCTTAAAAAATTAACGAAAATTTAAATTTATTGGAGTGGAATGAGAAGGAACAAGTCAGACACTCAGACACACACACACACACTAATAGACAAATGAAGACACACACAAATACACACACCAGGTTCATTAAAATATGTTAGTAAATAATTAATATAGATAATAATATTAGTGGACACTTCAACTATCCTATGACGCAAATACGTAATTAAAACCACTTTCAGATAACGAATTCGGTTAAGTACTTATATAGGATAAAAAGATTTAAGAAGCAATAATTAATATTATTATTGTTATGTATACTATGTTTAGTTGTTTAGAGTAAGATATAACAACTTTGAGTTACCAATTATACATGAAAAATTATGAAAGTGACGCTTTAAAGACCGCTATTTTAAGAAAATATCTTACCAGATATAAAGTTAATTGCGCAACGGAGATTAGCTTTAGACGTATATTTAACCGCAATAATACATTATCCAATAATCAACACATTTTATTCAATTTTCTACTAATAATAATAAAGATTTTATAAATATTAATTATAGGTAGGTATGTGGCAATAGATTTTTTAGGATAGGTTTGCGTAACGCTCAAAAAAATAGGTAATTATGCTTTATTAGCAATAATATCAGAGAGTGAGCCTTGTGAGGTAAGTGTAACGGTCATACCTATCCATATTATAGTAATGTTAATTCTGATTAATGTTTATTAGTGTCTGTATTATTAAGCTAGATATGAGTCCTTACCAGTGGATCCATAGAATATATAACAAATATTTAATTTTCCTAGAACTATATGAAATAAAAAACGTCTTAATAATAGTTAGGCATAGAAAGCTAACAACAATATTGAGGGAACCCGAGAACTTGTGAAAAAAGGACATGAGCACTCTTCAATCTCCGAACAAAAGCTCACATGAGCTGAGAACCGTCCGTAATGCTGATCACAAGAACAGTCTCCTGAAAGCAACAAGGAAGGGCTGGAAACAGACCAATGAGCAGCATCACAGTCTTATCGCACCTCACTCAAAAGGTGGTCTGAATAGTACCAATAACCCATACTAGAATAACAGGATGAGTGAACTATCCGAACATACAAACGCTAGGTCTCCATAAGAACGCAATATACTCGCCCCATACCTACGTATAAATTATCTAACACTCCTTAGGTCAGTCCAAATTAGGATAGCCTACGTAAGATAAGAAGTCATCACATTGGCAAATAAACCACTACTGGTCCACAACTTCCGCGCTAAAGACGCACTCATGGGATCCATATGACAGTCAAAAACCAACCGTAAATTAAATAAAGGAAGACTGACTGTAGATATGTAATCAGTCTATCTCAGTACTACAATAGTTGCCGCTATCTCTGTAAATAGCGGAGCGTAATAAATACTATACTTTAGATAAAATACTATATTTACTTAATATATAAACGTGTGATACAAGGATTCCTAGATTAACCCTAATTGTAATATTATATCAAACTGAGTTACACTACTTAAACTCAATTTGATTATCAAGATCTAATCCTCCTCCTTCTTACTCTCACTATGTCATTTCAACACACCTCCTCAACCTTTACTCACTCTATTTGTCAATTCTTCTCCTTATACCATTATATCCTTCAGATTTAACATCGCATACTCCCAACTCTAGACGCACCACCGCCGATTCCATTTCACCTAATCATATCCTTACTCACCTAACATCGTCTAACCTGTAGCTTAATACTACTATATACTACCTTCTTTATTAACTTGAAGATTTCAAAGCAGCTTTTCTCAGCCTCCTCACCCATCCTACCCACTAGATACATAAAATACGAGAAAAAAAAATAGGAGATATTTATGAGTATTGAACCACACAGAATGTAGGGAGCGCCCAAGGAACTAGGAATTGTTTGAAATTACATAAGTACTTTTTCCAGATTAAAAATTTATCATATTCATGTCATGTCTTGATATAAACAAAGTATCAGCAAAGGACTAAACTGGTCATAATTTGGAGCGCAGGTATAACTGTGTGCACCTTATATGTGTCGATTACCTCCATTGTGATTCAGACACTATCTCTCCTATTACCTATCAACTAATCCTATCTATCGTTCCCATCTTCCACTTCGGTCAAATGCATTCCGATTTTCCCCTCCGACTCACGGGAGTCTTTCCATACCCTTTTGCATCCGGATATAGTCCTATATCGAAACCAACCTCAGGTGCTCTCCTCGTAAACTACACGTTACGGGCAGGCTCTGGCGACCCACACACTCTTCGGCTCCGAGCTCGCCGACACTTCATTATTCTTCCGCCATTATCTCACATGTCATCACAACACTATATATATATGCGTCATTATCATTGGAAAAGACCAAGAACTTACATCATCGCTCATCAGAGTATGGAGTGCGTTGGAATAATGCTGAATCACAGTTATATCTGAAACCACGTTTTGTAACTGACATGACCCCTCCTTTTGCGTTCAATTCTTCTCCGGTTACGTCAACAACTGTACCTACACTACATTACCAACTATCCTGTTCCTACGAACTCGTCCCAAAAGGAGGGTAATATAGTGATTATAAATAGTTAATATAGTCTTCTTATTATATATTATATTTATATATCAATAAAAACTCATCTCTATATACTATCTTACATATTATCATCTCTCTATCTTACTTACTCTACATTCTGTCTCTGCATCTCTCGGTCTCTTATCTACTCTGAGCTCTCTCTACTCCTACTCTATCTCGTTACTACTCTCTCTCTCTCTTACTCTCATCTGTACTCTCTCCTTTCACCTCTGTAAAGTTTCCAGCGCATCGCTAGATGTCGTCACGCTCGTCTCCCTCATCTTTCTTGTCTTCGCCATTATTGAAGATTATGTTATATTTTTCAAATGCTTGTCATACAGATTCAGTTGTAGAAAAGAGGTATATACAGATATTTACTAGTTCCTATGCGTTAGAGTTTCAATATCAATCCGTAGTTTATTATGATTTCAAATCAACGACATTTTGTTATTTAGTGTTTGTGGAATCGTAATCATATATAATTTTTATGTGAAAAGTTTATTAGGGTTATTGAGTCATTATGACAATAACTCCGTACTAATTCATAAACAACCTTTGTACGTAATAAACCGTATTTTATCTTCAACCATCCTTTTGATGGCCGACTCCTGTGCAACACGAACACCCCCTTCATAAATATATGATAATATAATATATAGATAAATAATATATATATATATATATAATATATATAAGTATATATATGATAATACATATATATATATATATAATTATATAAATATATAATAATAATATATATATATATATATATATATATATAACAATAATAATATAATATATTAATAATAGTACATATATATAGTATATATAAATATATATTACTATATTGTTCAGTGGATGATAGCTGGATTCGATGTTAGTGGGTTCAAATTTAAGGTTAGAACAAAAGACTTGAATGCAAGTTGAATTTTAGAGTATTATAGACAAAATACGGAACCGCACAGTAATACCTGGGAATTTAAATCAATAAAAAAATAGAAAATAGAATTAATAATACTAAGAAATAAAAAATAATATAACTTAATAAATATATAACTAATAAATAAATGATAATACAATTAAATATGATAAATATATTATACAATAAAAGTAATATATAATAAAAAGAATATATAAAATTTATGGGAGTCTACTTGATTTATATGTGACCTACATTAAAAATTTACAATGGTTATTAGTGCCAAAAAAAAAATCGGCACGTAAGTAAATCCACCTAAATGAAGTAGGTGAACTTAAAAAAAATATAAATATAAATAGGCCCATAAGTATAATAACTTTAATCTTCAGGAGTGCAACCTAATGTTGAATTGATATTACTTTTCTAAGCAACTGAATATATTACTTATAAATAAATAAAGTATAATACCCGGCCACTTTCAACAGATATAAAATAAAGAATAACCTGATATCACTAGATATATAAAAAAAATAATAAAAAATAGATAAGGTACCAACATATTTATCAACTAGTATGTTTGCACATAATGACAACATTTAACACAATTGAAAGTATATCATATCTGCTTCTTGATGTACTTCACCAAAGATACGGCCAAGTAAGTAAGGTATACATTATTTCACATAACATGTAAGGCTTAACGCATAATTCATTAAATCTCTTTAGTACAAGATCACAATAGCAATTTATACAAAGGATTTCAGTTTAGATTATTGAACAGCGAAATAACCTTCAAAGATAAGACCTTAAAGCTACTCAATAAATAATATGACTAATGTCGTCTGAAACTCAAAAGAACTCCAACTTAAATTAAGTTTTTGAATATTTCCCATAAAATTCCTGTACACATCGCTAAATTTATAAACATTTGTAAAGCAAGAAAATTATAAAAAAATTAAATATTTTGAATTTAAAATTTGATTCTGCTGCTATCGATCCTGAAAAAGTGATTTTCAATCTTTTCTCGAAAACTTTGTCAAAGAACGAAAAAAGAATTTTAGGACTAAGACTTAATTTCTATTTACCTCGGTTTCGGAATAATTATATCAACTTTTTTTTATTTGCTTTTTAAAAAGTTAGTTATACATTAAAATCTTTTGAACAATAAAATACGGACTTAAAAAATCACTTACTAATAAAATTAAACAAATCTACTTCAAATACTTTTATAGATTTAAACCTTTCAAGGATTTTCTTTTCATAGAATTTATCAAGCCAGATAAAGGACAAGACATATTCATATTAAGCAAATCCGATTCAATAAAAATTCGAAGAAACTTTATCTGGCTTGACATAATTTAGCTTAATTAGCAAAGATTCTTTAAAGTTGTCCCTGAATTTGGAGGATAAAGTGGAAATGAAAAATAAATTTAACAAAGCCACATTTGATAGTATTTATTCTAAAGATTATGATACATAAACCTAATATACAAATTCGACCGATTTTGACGATCTACAGCACTCACAACCAGGGCTGCGGAGCCGGCAAATTTTTTTCCGGCTCCGACTCCGGCTCCGGCTCCATCATTTTAAAATTACCCGGCTCCGACTCCGGCTCCGCCTCCAGCATTTTAAAATTACCTGGCTCTGACTCCGGCTCCACCTCCAGCATTTTAAAATTGCTCGGCTCCGACTCCGACTCCGGCTCCGGCATTTTAAGATTGTTCGGCTCCGGCTTCACAAAGAACATTCCTAGCTTTTAATATCAGATCTTCGGTTCTGAGGAACCTTTCCTTTCTTTCTATTGAATTTATGTAATTTAGTAAAATCCATTCTCTATAAAAAAATAAAATTCTGCAGTCAAGACTTCTGATTGAATATTTTTTGAGTGTTTCGATTTGTTCCCACTAACTATCGGAGAGAGAAAGTTCAGGAGTACCGGCAAGCATCATACTAATATGGTCTTTTAGTTGCAAAAGCCTTTCGAGCAATAAGACATGTACTTCTCCATCTTATCTCTTGATCTAAGATTGAAACTTTTCCAGCTTAACGCTTTAGACCTTCCATTAATATTGGGATTCGCGTTGCTTTTGCTGTTTGTTTCGCCTTGCTTATAAGATTAACTGCATGAGTATTGCGGAGACAATCACGCGCTGCTAACATAAAGTATGAACTCCACACCTCATGTGTGAAAGGTTAATGTCATCGGAACATAGTTTTATCACGGTTTTATCAAGTTCATTCTGAAAACAACTATTACTTCTTCGTTTTGACATTTAATAAAATCAATATCACATTTACCAGCTTCCTGTTCCTCATTCTCATTGTCCTTATTTAATTTTTCAATCGTACTGATCATGTTTGATGCGCTATCCGTAACTAAGCTAGATACTTGCCTCTTATTATTTCGAATTCTTTTAAAACGTCAATAACAAGTTCTCGGATATATTAGCTGAAATGTTGCGATTTGGTATCTCTTACTGCTAACGTATTATTAATATTGTTTTTATCTACGCCCACATATCTAATATTAATAGCAAAATAATTTAGCTTTTCCCTTGTGCTAGCATCCATTTTTAAATGCAAGAAGCGTCCCTTTAAGCAATTTTTAAGTTTATTTTTTTGCTTAACCGCTTCTTCTAGAACTGTTTTTCGAATATTTTCCCGGTCTAAAGGAACTTCCAGTTTCGAAGTCATGTCTCCACATAGTGCTTTAAATCCTGCTCTTGCAAAAAATCCTAATGAAATTTTCATTTGACATAGACAGAACAAGTTTTTAACAAATGAAAGAAGTATCCACTTTAGTGTGAGTTTTCAAAAATAAAGGTTCATCCTGAACAGCTTTTTCTTCACCTTTCTTTTTAACAATTCCAGCAATGTTTGGATGAGAGCTTTTTAAATGTCGCATTAATTTAAAGGATCCAGTAGAAGTATTGTGGCCTCCATGAGTAACTGGTGGTTTGGTAAACTCTTTAAATCATGATCGAACTGACTGTTTCCCATTAACTGTGCTAACTATTTCATAATTGACAAATGTAAGTACTTTTATCTTCAGAGAGAATAAAATATTCAAGTACATGAGGTGTTTTCGATTTTGGTTTAGTTGACATGATTTTTCTAAAGATAATAAACTTAATTAATTAAAGTTACCTATAGAAGTATAGAACCTTTTTAGTTTTGAACAATAAATAAACATAAGCATATTTCTGAAAAAAGAGAATATATATATATATATATATATATATATATATATACATATACTTATTATTATATATATATATATATATATATATATATATATATATATATATATATATATATTATATTTATAATATATATATATATATATATATATATATATATATATATATATATATATTATATATATATAATAGATATATATATATATTAAAATATAAATATATATATACTATATATATAATTATGATATATATATATATACTATAATATATATACTATATATATATATATATATATCATATTATATATATAATATATGAATATATATATTATATATAGTATATAATATATAATTATTATATATAATATATAAGTATATATACTATATATTATATATTAATATATTGATATATATATATATATATATATAATTATATATATATATAATATATATATATATATATATATATATATATATTATATATATATAAATATATATATATATATATAGTTATATATAAATAGTATATATATATATATATATTACTATATATAAAAAAATAAGAGAAATAAATATATTTTTATCTGAGATTATATAGGGCCTATATATATATATATGTATATATATTTATATATATATATATATATATATATATATATATATATATATATATATATATATATATATATATATATATATATATATATATATATAAGTAATATATATATATATATTATATATATATATATATATATAATTTATATATATATATATATATATATATATATTACCTTATATATATAATATATTATTATATATCCGCTTTAATCAGAAAAAACCTTTTAACTCAATGTCCCAAACTATAGAACTATCTAAGGATTGGAGGTGATCTTCTCAATTAATATATATTTATATATATATACTATATATATATATATATATATATAATATATATATATATATATATTATATATATAATATTTATATTATATATATATATAAAACCTGTAGTGATAAAATAAATAATTACTTAATTTTGTAAGTGCCGGAGCCGGAGTAGAGTCTTTTTTTGCGGCTCCGACTCCGGCTCCGGCTCCGGCTCCAAGTTCCCCGAAAATTTCGCCCGACTCCGCTCCGGCTCCCAGGGCACCCCAAAAGATTTCGCCTCGACTCCGGCTCCGGCTCCAGCCCCTCAAAAAATTTCGCCTCCGGCTCCGGCTCCACCCAAAACCTTGCTGCTCCACGGCTCCGGCTCCCGGCTCCGGCTCCGGCTCCGCAGCCCTGCTCAGTCACAACTGCAGACTTGCTAAATGTGTAGTGCCAATCATATCCTCTTTTGCTTCTAACAACCATACGGTACGCAATTTCATTAGTTGTAAAGATTAGTTATTTTCCGTCGTGAACTTGCGCAACTATTACATGAACAGTTATGACTCGAAAATCAATAGTTATTTTCCGTCGTGAACTTGCGCAACTATTACATGAACAGTTATGACGCGAAATCCTTGTATATGAACATCCCCACAAGATATGCAAAATAAATTATTATTGACACCATATTTGATTCTCTCTCTACATTTAAAAGCTTTAGCAAACAAGAACTTAAAATTTGCAAACTCTGACCAAGAATAACGCATATTTCTTCTTTAATAACCGGCTATGGTCTCAAACTGATTCTTTAACTATGGGTTCCCCTTTAATGCTATTTTGGAAAATACTAACTGCAGTTTAATTGCAGTATTTACATTTATACAAATTATACTCCGATCTAGAGTGGTCTCCTTAC
>JABUQX010111895.1:20000-45502 GCA_015478945.1 Trachelipus rathkii | reverse complement strand
ACTCATATTCTGTAGATATATAAGCGGCATATGATCCGTATATATCACAAATTTAACTCCACGAAGAAATGGTCTAAGGGACTTCACCGCCCAACGCAAAGCTGTCAACTCCTTATCGATGACCCCGTAGTTCCTTTGAGCTCCGTTAAAGGTCATTGAAATAAAAGCAATTGGCTTACGCTCTCCATTTTGAACTTGTGAAAGACAAGCTCCAGCGCCGATATCTGATGCGTCCACATGTAGTTCCATTGGTGAAACATCTGGACTGTAGTCTGGAAAACCCAACAAGAGAGGGTCAACTAGGGCCTTCTTCAGTTTTTCAAAAGCTTCCTGACACTCAGGAGTCCAATTTACAGTTTTTCCCCCAGTTTGGCATGACAGAGGCTTACTAATTTGAGAGCAATTTGGGATATGTCTTCGATAAAAATTGATCATCCCCAAAAACTGTCTGAGGTTTTTGACGGTTGTGGGTACAGGAAACTCTAGGGCTCCTTTAATGTTTTTGTGTAAAGGAAGGATTCCATTGTTCGAGACATGGTGTCCCAAAAACTCCACTTCTGTTCTGCATAAGCGAGTCTTACTCGGTTTTAGTTTGTATCCATTGTTTGCTCCGTAAGGCCGGTTTGAATTTATACCTGTTGGGTTGCAGACTTAGGTGTTATTTATTTATTTTTTTTTCTTTTTTTTCTATATTTATTTTATTTGCGAGTTTATATTTAATTTTTTTTATTATAGTCATGCCAGGTATAACACAATGATCTGAGGTCTTTTTCCCATAGGCCAAATTCCCAGAATGCGTCACTATTTTTTTGCCTTGTCTATCTATCCGTTAGTGACTCACTGTTATGCTCAGCGTTGACCGTTTTTTTTAGATAACTATGCGCGAACAGGTTTGTTCATCTTATGGTATTATAACTACGATTATATTTGCTGTCGATTCATATAGTTGTGGGGTTGATGATAATATGCTTCGATTTTTCCTCTCGCAGTAGTATACTATCTCCAGGTTATCCAAATTTCTATACTCTCTCTGTATATCCCTTATTAATTTACTCCCTGTTGTATGATTGGGAGGCTGAGATCTTATATTTGTTGTTAGTATAGTACCTTATTCCCATGGCCATGATATTAATATAACTACTAATTACCTGTTCAGAATTTTATAGTATGGGCAATGGTAAATAGGGTATAGTCAATAGTTATTTATGAGTATGATACATTCTGTATAAGTTATATATGTAGGCACTAATTTCGTATTGCTCAAATGATCTTAAACTATTTCGCACATACTAGATAGTATTTACTAAATGAGATTACACTAAGGATTTTTGACTAAAAGAAGTTATAGTGATGATATAATCTACAGTAGGATCAGTGTAATATATATAATTCATAGCTCTCTTAGAGTCATTAATTTTTTTGAGTGGAGCATACATTTGCTGGTTCTCTAACAGATATTCCTTCTTAGTAGACGTCGCCGAGAGAGGTTCTCTATGATATTTAAAATACGGCAGGATTTCATTTGTAATTGAGGTCATTTATTAAATTATTATTATCTGAATACTATTAAGGGCTGATAATAACATTATTGTTCATTAATGTCTCATTTTATCATTATAAGAGTGTAGAATGATTATTAAATTATAGTAGGAGACTTATATCAATCTCAGCTACATGTATTATCATGGCTATTCATAATAAACCTATAGTTTTAATATTGTTATCTGGCTATTTGTTTTCTATTTATATATTTCTCTGACACTTTCTATTATTGATATGTTCCTTTATTATCTAGACTTGTTATAACGTATAGATGTAATTAGGTTAATTATTGCATCGGGGAGAGTGGGGATAGATTGTGTCCAATTATTTTTCAATATATTTTTCTAGTGAGAGCGTCCTATATCTATTTCCCGATACGAGCTAGTGTTTCACCGGAAGTTCCTTGTTGTACCTGTTACGAGGGGAGTTATATTTAGACTTTCAGTTGGAATGTTGTGTAGTACGATAATCGCGATCTCCTCCTAATTTGACACTTTCTATAGTTATAGTTACCATACTCGCTACGCAGATCTAGAAATAATAACATAAGAGTAATACAACATAATTTCTTTACATACTAAATTTTAGATATTATGATTTGCAATATTTCGTCCAGATAGTACATATTTATAATAGAATAGTACGCCACTATGTTAAGTTTGCAGTGAGTACCAGGAAAATCATTATATGTAGTAACTCATAATATATACTTGAATATAATCTATTTTGTTGATCTTATATAGTATTGAGTTGAATATGTAACCTAAGCCCTAGCTATTTTTCATAAGTTTTTGGGCTTCACATTCAAGGAGTGGTCCCCTATAATTATTTCTCATCGAACATTATTGTACATTAATACGACAGGAGGTAAGTCAGTTTGTCTTTGTGGTCTCCGTTATTCTCTAGTCTATGATAATTCGTACACTACCTAGTTTTTTACGACAAGAAAAATGTGTAACGTATAACGGGTGTGAAATAGCTATGCTGCCGTGTTACAGCAGTTGTCACTGCTTCTGTATTAATATTATTAATAAAAAGGTAAGTACGTGGTTAGACTGGATAGTATTCACTTTAGCGATTTGTGATTATGCGACCCCCTGCCCTGCTCGGATTGATCAGAGATTGTTCGTTTCAATTAATGTCCAATGCCAGGTGTCTGGGGTATTATATGGATCATATCTTGCGTTTCAGTGCGGTTAGCCAAGGCACCCAGTACCGACACGGTGATTACTGAAAGGGTATATCACGGTTGCTCTGTGAGCATTTGAGAGCTCGCAGGGGAAACCAGTAAAAAGAATAGTAAATGGAGTTTTTTGCGTGTTTTATGTGTGATATATGTTGTGAGTTTTACCGGTAATTTTTGAGTGTAAAAATTGTAAGGTGGTGAATTTTCTTTATGTATGTATCGGTCGTAGTGGTTGGACTTGAATTAAGTGGGCCTTCGCGGGACAAGTTCACGGGGAGTTCTTCGGATTTAGATCTTATTTAAGTCGTTTCTTGATGAAGAGAGATGATAATCAATTTTTAGTGCTCTTTCCTAAGGGTGAGATTATTGTTTGTTTGTCCGAAAATATTTGCTTCTGTTTTATCTACTCGGAATATTCGCTTCGTGATTAGCTTTGCCACTCTCATCTCATCTACTTTTCTCGTTATTTTAAGGCGTTGGTGACTATCGTTCGCATCCCATCAGGCATCCATTTCTAGTGTAATCTTCTCTTTGTAATTTCATGCTCGTAACTGGAAGGATACAGGAATTTATGTAAAATGGTGCATTCATTTCCTGGTCAGGAACTTTGGATTGATAAAGCATTAACTAATTGTACTCGCTTATCGGAACTTGTTTTTATTTTTACTAATTCTTACTTGAGAAGTTCAACCCTTTCTATCAGTTGCTTTGGGGGTAGGAGCCTTGTAAAATTAAGGTATCCAGTATGTTTGACATGTAAATCTCTATGGAAAAGTTCATCTATCTTAAATTTTTTGATTAAAATCCTAAAAACATCGACCCATTAAATAACGGGAGAATCAATGGGTTTAGGAATGGATAATGAAGGTTTTTCTTCCTCCTCTGAGAGCAACACAGTTTCATTTATGTTAGAAATCTGGGGAATATCAATTATGGGGTTTGGTTAAAAATTTTAGTCTATCTTAGAACTTGCAAGTCTATCTTTCATTTTTTCAAGTTTTAACTCTTCTCAAACTCTTTATATGGAATAGTTAAGCTTGTTCTAGGATCCGGAAGAAGAGCTAAAATTGTGTAATAGTTTTCAACCTTGGATATGTCTTTCAGTCTGAATAGCTTCTATACAATCCTGTACATCTAAATCACAAGGTGAACCGGTTTCACAGGAAGCACTTCAGCAAATCAAAGGAAATTGCTTAATAAAATGCATAAAAGGTGATTACAATATGATCCCTCATAAGTGATCTGACAATGTTAATTTTACTGGGCCGATTGCAATAGGATAGTGTTATTTATTACGCGCACTACGTTTGTAATTTGATTTAGATTTTTTTGTTATGATGTTAAGGTAGGTTATTACTGTTTGTGGGGCATTTGATAAGCCTAAAAAATAATAGGTATAAAAGAACTGTAATCATATGTTATTTACTTGAGCCTACTAGGTGTGGTTTGATTTCTATAGGTTAATATGTTTTATTTTTTACTCATCTATTCCTGGGATAAAAGAAATTAATTAATCTGAGTGTACATTCTGACTTATATTCCATTATTGTGAATTGAGAGTCTAGTCACTATTGACTAGATAAATGTGACATTTACTTTCCTTTTCCTCATTTGGTTAGTGTGTTATTTAATGAACACTGAGGTGATGATATATATATTATTATTAAGTATTGCGACACTTCTCAGTTTCTTCCATTTAATTGTGTACTGCTTTACTTTTTTTGCTTGACATGTTAAAACTTGACTATTATGATCACTTCCCTATCGCGTAGACTAGTGTACGATTTCACCTAAATCTCATGATGTCCCCGTTCTTTTTTCAAAATAGTTTTATGCTGTTTAAGCACCATGTGTTGTTTTATACTCACTCTTGCGCTCTTAACTTATTTTGCTGTTCAGGAGGGCGAGATATATAATTTCGTAAGGTTAGTTACTAGAGGAAGTTGGTTGTGGTGTCGAAGTATTAGAATCACGTGTGAGCATACTATATGTTTGGGTGTTTGTGGGTTCTAATTGTGTTGTATAATCGCTCGCGATTAACTCGTTATCTATAAAATCGGTTGGTGTAAGTACTTTTCGTTGTATACATCTCTGGATAGTTGATAGCCTGTTATGATGTTATCTGGTTAGTACTTGGAACTAGATGGGGATTATATTCTCTGTTTTTAGTTATGGTATTAGAGATTCGTGCGCTTTTATTCATGAGCTTTTTGTGGTTTGTTTATGTCTTATCGTGTAATCGAGATTCTGTTCCAACTAGGAGAGCATGGTGTTTAGATATTCTGGATATCTTGTAGGTTGCTAGAGCATCTAGTTGGTTTCTATTAATTTTCGCTTTCTGTGTAGTAGGTATGTGGTGGTGATTAGTGGGAGTTAAGTGAAGTTTGGGTTATTGATATGGACGAGTTCGACTTGTGATTGTTTCGAGTGGGTTGGGTATAACCCTGGTGACGGTATTCTGGAAATTTCCCGTGTATCTGTTTCTATAGAGAGTTGCGTTAATGTAGCTATCTATATCATCTTTCCCAAGAAACACGCAATCATATTTCCATCTATAAGCTCTCGATGTGCATCATTATGTGCTTATTTGCGGATATATATTTATCTCTTATATAGTATGAGTGAATTCGTATATATCTCTCTAACCTATTTCTCTCCTGTTGAGCAGTCATTAGATATAGCTTGAAAGTCTTATTAATTGTATTTTGCCGTTAATATATCTTCGTTCTGAATAAACCAATCTCTCACTAAAGTGTCACCTAAATAAGAGTAATAATAAATCTCATCTGTTCATCTTTGGTTTAAATAGATCCTCGGCTATATTTATAATGTGATAATATAAATTTCCCTTCAGCATTTAGTACGCGTTCTAAATATAGACGTAAACGCATTGATGAGGAGAATTTTGGAAAAATGAACTAACAATAGTTACCTAAAGTATCTTTTACAAGTAGAATAAGAGGAAATTTTGATCCGCCTTAACATACATTGTATTTACCAGGTAGACCTACGTACCTTTAAGTTATTTGTGGTTTGGGAATTTTTCACACATGGTTCGAGTGGTTTCATAAATGGGAGATAGTCATTTAGAGTACCTGTGTAGCCTTAAGAAGATTCCAACTTTGTTTTCTGTGTCCCCTACTACTAGAGCGCCTTCCGATACAATGTTAGGCGGATCCTCAGTATTCAGATTGGTTTGTAAGAAATATTGATTATTTTTGGTTGGTATGTGCATGCTGTTCTTAGCTGTTTTGATACTGATCGTGCTAGATCTATAGATCGTGGTGAGTCAGGTTACCAGTCAAAAATTTTGTTTGCTTGTTTATGGAGGATGGCCCGTGGTAGTTCCGAGGGATTTCCTGTGTATCTCAGGTTAGAAATTCCTAAGTCACTTTAAACAGGGTTAGGTACTTAGTACCCTGGATAGAGTTTTCATGTTTGTGTGCTGTGCTTCTTGGCCGGTTGTGTCTTACGACGGGATTTTTCGGGACGATTATGGAGGCTCATCTACGGTACTGTAATTGATGTTATCTTGTCGGGATACTCTTCTTTGGTGCTCCTATGGTGTGCCTTCTGTCACTCTAATGGGGTATGAAATAATGTTTCCTGTGTCTGAATACTCTAGATACATCCTGGGACATACCTATTAGGGAGAGTCAGTTGTTGCTTGGTCGTGGCTAGATAAGTCATTCGTCTAGCAATAAGATTTACTTTTTCTTTTAAGAGAGTCTGATCAAGACTCATGTGGTTTGTGTATCTAGGTTGTCTTGTTTTAGTTCTGCATCTCTGATTATCTTTTGATTTTTGTAATTTTTTCCTGTTTTTACGCTGATTGCTGTTTATTGCTCTCCAAATGAGTTGTTATAATTTTTTAGACAGGTTTTATATTAATATTTAGAATCTAGGTCTCAATTGATAGATTCGATCTTTTTATTATCAGTTACTAGAATATTGATCCTAAAATCTAAATCTTTCACCTTTGAGGAAAAGAATCAGCTTAAAAAGCTCTATTTGTAATTGCGTTATTCGTATTAAAATCTGCAGGTTGGTTACAGTTATATATCCAATTTTGGTCAATAAGTTATGTTTTATTCATAACCACTTACTATATATAGTGTTTTATTATAATTGAAATTTGAACCAGACTTAATACTAATGTAATAAAGTTGTAAAATTATAATATATATTCAACTAGTGTTAAATTTCTTGGAGGATACGGGTAATCCTACTTCAAATTCTTTGCAAAGCACCGAACAGTAAAACAGCCAGTCCCTGACTTCAGGGCAGCACACTATAGTTATTAATTTATATCTGTTTATAGTGATAGGAGTAAAACGTTGGGGTATTTAAGTTAGTGGTAAAAGCCTGCCCTGACGACTGGATGCCCATTTGAGCCGCTCAGCTGTATCCACCTATATCCGTATTTCTACCAGCTATATTTATAGCTTATAGTTTCAGGTAATATGTTATGGATAGTAATTTTTTGTGCTATATTTTCAAGACATATAGATAAGTCTCTAATTATTGAGGCGAGAGAGCATTATTTTTACATTATATGCATTCTACTTATTGTATTGGAGACGACGTATGTATGATTTATAGATGGGCTCATCATGTTGTATAATATTATCCTTAGTATTTCGCAGCAGAAGGGAAGCAATAACTCATTTATCGAATCCTATAGTGGTTCTTTCTTTATCACTCAAAATGCTCCTTAGTGTCTAATATTGTTATTGGCAGGTTGTTCTTGGCATCTCAAAATGCATGTTGAACCAGTGTGCTACTTAATTCTGTTCCGGATTATCTATGTACCGTTGACCTTTTTACTCTTTGCTCTTGAGAGTGTTTGGTAGCACCTCTGCGATTGTTAGACGGTGGTGTGGCTATGATATTCATAACTTTAATTAGTCTGAGCTTATAACTATTACTCCTTTGATAACTGAAATAAGGCTCAATGATGAAGAAGCTCGCGTTACAGATGACTAGCACAGGATTAGTTTGGATAAATGTATAATGCAAAAAAGGATTTATGTTCTATGATTATGATTTTCTTGATTATATTTATATAATCACTATATTATCGATTATTATATATTACTTTAATTTTAATATTATCTTTATTGCCCATTATTTATATCTGTTAATATTTATTTACATGACACGAATAGCATAGTGAGGAACGAGTGTAGCGCGCCTGTAGATATTACATCAATTAATATCTTTTAATTCACACATGCAACTCTAACAAAAATAATAATATTTAACATCTATGTTGTGAATTCAATTGTATTAATATTAATGGTTCAAGTAAGATCTTAATCTGTGGTGGGTAAGTTTATACCCTTTCAATTAACAATATACTTTACTCATAATAAGCAATTACAATATACTGTGTTGTAAAATTATAATATAATCAAATTATAATTATATAACTTAACTTTAAATTTTAGTAGTTTATAACTCGTAATATTTAGTTATTACTTCTTTTTTATTCAGTTTTTGTTTTACAGATGGTAGTTACTGCGAAGTTTATTATTTAACAGTTTGGGCTTCAGGGTTTAACAATTTGCCATTTGTTAGGGATGTAGCTGGCCGGACTACATCAACTTCAAAAATGGACTAATTTAAAATCAAGATGATCAAGACAGAAACCGGAGCCTGAAGTGAACTCCAAATTTGAAATCCAACTCTAAAACCCAACTCTGAAACCCTACAATTAATAATGAAAATTAAGTTTCACTGTTTATCATTATTAATTGAATAGTTTTTAATTATCATTATATTAACATTTTTAACATAGGATTTTAACTTGCTCACCCTTGAAATACAACGAGGGGCTTTATTTCTTTTCAGTTTCTTTTTCTTTTTCCAAGTGGATGAAGCTGTGACACTTTTTACGCACTGCACTATACTGTAACACAATGTTTACTTTTATTTCTTTTCAGTTTCTTTTTCTTTTTCCAATTGGATGAAGCTGTGACACTTTTTACGCACTGCACTATACTGTAACACAATGTTTACTTTTTATAATTTACAATTACGATTTAATTTTGTCCACAACACTATTTCATAAACACAATATACTAAAATTAATAAGTGGAAAAATAAGCATCACTCACCTGTGGAGTGATGTCAAAGATCATTCATCCATCAATCAATATTCAGACTAAGTGGGCTGTGGTTTTGTAAATTATGATCAGCAGCAATAACAAAAATATAAACTTCAAATGTGTAAAAGTTCAACAGTCAACATTTAATTTCAAAAATATAGAATCATTTATCTGCGACTATGTTTTTATAACGGGTAAAGATTTTAATCAATTTATACACTCACAACCTAATGCTCAAATTTCAATAGATTTATCATAAATTTAAAGATAAAAGACAGTGTTTTTAATAATTAATTTATTAAATAATATTCTATAAATATAAATAAAATTAATTTACAAAAATGTTATTCGTTATATTCTAGTTGGAGACAGATAATATTACCCTAACTTTCGTATATATAACTATATAAAAACCAACATCTTAAAACTAAGGTTGTGATAGGCTCCCTTATAAATCTATATAAATATATACTTATAATTTTATTATATCATATTATAATATATATGGCAGCATCTAAACTTAACGTCCTTGCAGAAAAAATTGAGCGAATACTGAGTTAGCAAAATAGTTTGGCTCATCTTACCTCCTGTGTTAGAACTTTTAATCGCTGTTATAATCCTATATTTTTATATGTGGGTGACTTTTGAGCATGTAATATTGTTTATTAGATGGGGGAGTGATATAACATATATAGCTGGGTGAGTTGTCGAAAGTCCAAGCCAAGATGTGGGTTGCTTTATTTGAGAGGGATTCTAATTACCCGATACAGTTAAAATATTGTTTGGGTGCATAGTTGATTCTCTTTTAATTTATAGTGTTGAGTAATGTTATTATTAAGGATTTTTACTGTTTTCCATTGTCAGCCACTGCTCCATTGCATAATAATATTTTTATATATATACTATTATATAATATATATTATATTAATATTATATTAATATATATTATAAACTATTATTATATTATATATATATATATATATTATAATATTAATATTATATATATATCTAATTTTATTTATTATTTATTATATAATATCATATTCTATTTTTTACTCACACCACCTTCTTTCTCCCCCAAATAGATTTACTGTTGGAGGTAAGGGGCGTACTCAATGCTCTAACAATATCACAGTAAAAGTAGTCTAGAATTTATTAATTAAAATGATTTTGAAAAGAAGTCACCATGCTCTCAACTAGTCAGCGCCTGTTTTGCGTATATACCTTTTTAGTGAATATTTGTAGCGTCCGTAAATGGCAGCCAGAATAAAATACTATCACTAGATTGTCTTCACGCGGATAACCATAGTGAGTGAATGGACAAAATATCATTAGATTTAATGATTGTTGCTCTAATAAGTATAATTAAATTTCCCGTGGAAAGAAAAATAGAGTATAGACTGAAGTTATCCTACTACAATATCGCGTGTCGTCTTCAGAGTGACCCTCGTAAGAGAGAACTTTGGAACTCTCCAAGTTGGTCTCCTAGTTGTGCCGAAATCGCAATAGCATGCCATTGAAGAGTGTTAAACCGGGTACCTGTCTCGGTACGTGAAGTAGAGACTTCTTTATACGAGACATATATGCTTGATATTAATGTTTTATAAATCTTGCATTAATCTTCTTCCAATGCTATTATGGGACTCTAGTCATAATGCTAGAGTCTATGTCTCGAGATGAGAGATTTCCAAGTCCACTCTCCTCAAAATAATAGAAACTCTTATTCAGTGGTCTCCAACTAGTCCCTTCAGCCTTAGGAAAATTCCTAGCACCACAATACTACTCTACTATCTCTCTAAATTTATTAGCAGTGCTGTTATATTTCAGACTCTAAATTACTTATTTCTAACTGATTGTCATTCCATTAATCGCATACTTAGTAAAAAGATAACACATTTATTCGAACCTCGATATTTTTCTTCCACCGTTAAGGACAGCGACACTGCCTATCATAAAGCTTGATCTTACGCCATCCTCTATCGAAATGTCTATTATCTGTCACGATTAAAACTGCGAACAGAAATGAGGTCCATTACTATTGCGGTTTATAATGGGTTGACCCAACTCACTCTATGATGTGAAGTTGTCATTGCCATTGATTTTTATCAACTTCTGTCATTAACAACCTCAACACCATCGTCCTCAGTCTTCTATTAAGTCCATAAATCACTGAACACTACTAGTAGTTTTAGATCTGCATTATCCGAGATCTTACTTCTTTGTTCCAGAAACATATTTTTAACTATTAACGACTCAATTTAAATCTATCTTTAACTATCTCTATATATCGGTAAGGCCACACAGTATATAAACTCTAATAAAGACACCATAAGAACCCTGGCAACTCGCGAACATCTCAGAATCGTGTCTTAGTTTCTTGTAATTTTTAATGCGCACATTCCAATATATCGGCTACAGGATATATTAGTATTAAAAACCCGCCATATCGATTCTATTGCTATTATATATTATGCCAGTCTCACAAAGCACATTGCTTTTCAGTTCTCTTCTCTCATACGAATATTATTTTCTTGGTAAATAGACCTAATAAAATCTATGGCTCTTCTATACTCACATAGTGCTTGATACTCTATAGGAGGTGCATTGTATTGTATAGGCGTAATAAGTGTGATTATATTGCTACTTTCTGAGTGTGGGCAATAAGTTGTATAGTAGTGGCATATGTTTATCGGTAGTTTCTATTATTATTGAAGTAATTTATTATAATTCTCTTATGTAATGGTGAAATTTGTGATAATTTCGACTTTATAGTATCTGAGTTTCATGATTTCTAGATATGAGTTCTTGAGGTCTACTATTTTAAATTACTATAAAAGCAGCATTGAAACTTTAATTGTTTTTATATTTCATAAATAGTACTGTGCGTCTTCAAAGCTTCTCGATTTTTTTTTAAGCGTTAGAGTCACAAGGCCCTATCTTATGAAAAGATTTGGTCAGACTCGACAGCACAAAGACATGAACGTTGAATTCAGTATTGTGTATAACTTAAAATTGTATTACACGTCCGGTTTCTCGCTAGTGCAATGTGTGAATGATTTGTACTAGCGGTAAGTTATAAACGAAATGAAAGTGTTACGTGATATGTTTGTACCTTCTAAATAAATTATTTGTAGTGTCTGCCAAATTATAAATCAGGGAGGAGTTGGTCCATGTGGTTCGCCCCTAAGGTTTTATTTAGCTTGTTTTATTTTGTAGCAGCCATGTACAGTAAGCAAGGTTCCAATCTAAGCGCTCCCGCGATCCCTTAAGATATTGATTTCGTCAGTCAAAAAGAGTTGTAGACCTGGTTTAACTTTTTCCCTGGCCATCTGTAGGTTAATCACGTATTATAATTAATATATTATCCTATATAATAGTATTGAAGTATTTAACTATACATAGTATTAAATTTATAATACTTATAGTATATATATATATATTAAATTAATATATATAATAATAATATTATATTATTATATATATTCCTAACCCCTACTATTATATAATATCTATAATCTTACTTATTAATCAATTAGTCCTATTAACTCATCATACTCTATCTAAACTACTTACTTCTATCTCCTCTCCATAATCTCTCTTATAAATACTTTCATCTTACTTCTTCCTTCAGTACATTCATTCATCATTATATATATCATCCTCATCATATATCTCTATCTCTATATCTTCTTCTGCTGACTTATGTCTCACTAAAGTTCCTCTGCTTTGACTATCGGATATCTTGTACGCATTTCGTCTTCATATTATACTCACTGTATAAATTACAGTTTTGGCAATCACACTCGAGCGATAACCTTCATATGTTCGTCAACTCGGTTGCGACGATGGTCAGCATAATCATATATACACAACTGGTATCCTAGCCATATCCAAGAAAGCAGATTCGGCATGCTAGTTTGTACTCTCTTCGACCTTTACTGAACTTGGTCAATGCCGGAGCATGTCGGAAGTCAACCGTGAGTGCGTATCACTTCACGAGAGGAGGTGAGCATCGTCATTCTATGTAGATAATATATTATTCGATATCTGTACAGTATGGAGCCATGCTCGTGCAGGTTGAGTCTCGAGTTCTCTAGTTATCGACCACCGCGACGACCGTCCTTTAATTATGCATCCAAAAGTTGATATCAAGTTGACTAATCTTTGGTTGCCTATTTCACGTACGGAGAGTATGCTGCAGACTTATCAATTATGGCCTCCTATCGCTTCTAAACCGAGACTGATGCGACGAAACCTCGATGTGAGCTTGTGAGATTATAAAGTCTACCTCCTATTCTATACGATATTATGTTCTATCGCTAACTATCTCTCTTAAATCGATAGTCATACGTAAGATACAGAACCAGAAATCTTTTCAAATACACTCATTTTCAATTCTACATCCATTTACATCTACACATATAGCATACTACAGCTCGCTCAGCACACAACTCACACGTCGAGGATACTACTTCACCATGCATCCTCAAGTATCGAGACACTCATTCACTCACCACTATAACATCATCACACCTCAACTACACACAACAACTTAATACATCGCCTCAGCAAAATTGACAGCATCTCACACAACTATTCTAGTCGGAACATCACTATTACACATATATATATTAAATATCATATTGTATAATATGATATATATATATATATTATTATCTTATATTTATAAATATTTGATATCTCTATATCACATTCTATTAAAATATATCATACTCAATCTACATATTTATGTAGATCATATTGTAATATATCTAAATATATATATATATCTCTATATAATATAATTTAATTAATTATTAAATATCATATATTTATTAATATTAATTTAATAATATATTATTAATTAATATTAATATATACTATAATATATTATAATAATAATCAAAATAAAATATCTTTAGTCAACATAACTCCTATCACTAACTTCCACTCCTCAATTTTACTTACCCCAAGGTTAATTGCTAGAGGTGAAGGATGTTATCATAATTTTAATACAACTTCAGCAGTAGAATCACGATAATAGAAGTAAGATATTAAATTGACGAATCAATCATACTTCGTAGATAATAGCATACTTATTCTCTTTTCACTACACATATCCTCACCCTTATTTATACCATTTTATAAATATGAGTAAATATTACAATACTGATATCTTCAGTCTAGTATTAAAAAAATCCACTACTACCTGTTATGATAATTATTTATTCAAACGAGAACCGTTATAGAACGGTAAATTTATTATGATGGTAATGTTCGACAATATGTGGTAGTATTTATATTTTAACCCTGAGCACTAACCACATACGATTGAAGTACTCGAGTCTGAGCTCAATGTATACGACGGATAAGTGAGTGAGAACCTTGAGCCTATTGCCTAAGATGCTTTGCATTACTAAAATAGCAGTAGCGGAGAATGAGCCGCGATCTCTATCGTTTCAATTAGTGATCTATACGATGTTCTCGAATATTCTCAGTGAGAAAACGCCATACTACCTCTCTTAAGTACTTCCCGCCGAACGTGTTAGTGATGAATACTGCATCTTGCAACTCTCATCAAGAATTTAGATAACTGCACGTTAGATTAGGATTAATTGAACATTTACACTAATTTTCCCTCGGGATTCGGATACTTGAGATAGTCTCTCAGTGGAGATGCGACTATTAGAAATAAATTAATTTATATATAATAATAATATAGTTCATGTATACCACGATGGAGTATTCCGTAGTATGGACCTAGTACTGATGAGAGGCTTTAGGGGTAATAATCTGTCAGTGAATTATGAATCGAAGAGTATATAGCTAAGTACGTCTTTATATTAATAAGTATATGATATTATATGTTATAGCTCGCTGAATCCAGCAATTAGAAATTACAATTGATTTAGATAATTATTATTGTAAATATAGGAGTTAATTAATTAATAATTCGTATATTAGATAGTATCCAGCAATACTTAATTACCCTATATACTATTCACATACTAATATGATGTTTGTTCTAACGTGAATTGATGATTTCTATTATTACTTTTTACCATTATTGACAGTTACCCGTAAGGGTATTAAATATTAGTAGGGTAATCTTTTAGGTAATTGAGTTATATATGGGTGATAAAGGGAAGCGCATTCGAGTTTCTAGTTTCCCCATATGTCCACTTATAGCTTTAGTAAATATTTTCCTCTATAAACTCATATATGCAGATGCTGGAGCCTCTAGTGCTGAGCCAAGATCAAATTCACCACTCCTTACATGTCACTCATAGAAATACCAACTTATGGCTACTTCCGTTATTGGATATTTCAACGTTGTAAATCAATCATAGACAGAGATTTAATTATATATAATTGCTCTATACAATATTATTAAAATTCGGATACTAAATAATAATATACTCATATAATTGCCCTTCACTATAAACGTCAATTTTCATTCTTAATCATTATGTTACTTAAATATTAAATATTAATAAAAGTTCTCAATGAATAAACTAATAACTCATCAGCAATAGTTGCCAAATATGCCTACATATAACAAGATACTAAGCATAATTCGCGTGACTGAGGTCATTTACCCAACCGTCCGTGATACTGCTCCGTGATCACCCGTGACCTCCATATTTTCACCCAAAAATCAGTCCAGTCTTACTGTCAGTAAAGAGGTATTAATTATCTAGTTTGTTACAGATCTTCTCAAAAGGCAAATATCATTGCTCGGCTAGGTGTAGGAAACGAAATTACTTCACTCACTATATCTTGAATCTTAGAAATTATCTCTTCAATCAAGCGTTACGGCAATACTAATTCGTAAATGCTCGGAGAATCATAAGATTCACACTATATAATAAATGTAGTTTATTTTTGGGATTCACTTCGAAATGAAAATCATTAATAAAATTAAATTAGTCCAACAATAACAATCACATACCTCCCATAGACATAATATTCATAATAATACACCCTACCGTGAACTGTAAAAATAAAAATCTACTAAAAAATCATCAATTTTTTATATTGTATTTAAAAAACCATAACATTAACTTCTAATAATCCCCAATCAGATGAAAATATAACTACTAAATATTTTTCAAAAGGTGGATAATTTATAATTTCTGAAAAATAAAAGACAATTCAGTTAAAATGAGAGGACACATATATCTCATATCTATATATTTAGAACTAAATAATTTTCTATTAGAAATTATATATATGATAATCACAACTGGAGTTATTAATCTATCGATTTTTCATTGAGTTATGTTTGATTTAATGTTTAATCTTTCATTATTATAATTATTAATTATTATTCACCGTGAAGTTTATTTTGATTTTAATTATGATATGAATCATCATTCAATATGTAGGTTTATTTCAAAGCTATTTTATTTGATTGGAATGATGTGTTTCATTCAGAGATTAGGCACCTGAGAATTGTATATGATATCACAGTAGAAAATAGATATATCTATATACTAGTAATGGTCATATTGTATTATCATTAAATAATATACTTGTTTAAACAAATTAGAGTGAAATCAACCATTCATATATCACATATAAATATCAAATGAAAAGAAATTCACATAAATTACCAGAGCTCATCGCCCCTCACTATTCTAACATTCGGATCACCATCAATAAATAAAAATGCTCGAAGTGGTGGATTGCGATGTATTTTTTAATTCTAAATTCTAATTATTCACTTTACATTCTACTGCAATTCTATATATCTAATAATTATTATATTTATAATTATTTTATTATATTATTTATTTATTTAATTATTATCTAATCTTACTAATTATTATTCATCTTTATTTAATAATTTTAATCGTGATTTTATATTTATTATGAAGGATTTCATTCTTAATTACTTATCTCATTCACTATACTCTCATTATTATCTCATTATTTATTACAATATTATTAAACTTAATTATTATTTATTATCTGACATCATATACTCTCACCTCTCCTATAATATACACTAGTTTATTGTGAGTTTTTCTTCATTATATATAACATTTATAATTTATTACTATTATTATACTAATTTATACAAGTCATGATCACGATTAACTAACTATTATTATTTTTTAATATATCAAATTTTCATTCTTTATGTTTTAATTTTTGCGATTTATATTTATTTATTTCTATTTTTTCTCATCTTCATGAATTCTATATTTATATATTCATTTCCATATATATTAATTTTTATAATTTATTATATATGTCATATTACTATTATAATTTCATCTATTTATAATTATTATATTAAATATTAATTATCAGTGTTACTGATGTTAGTATTAGAATTTCCTAATATATTCACTTATTATTGATAAATTATTAATTTAATATATTAATCCTAACATATTTACTATCTTATTTATTTAATATTATCATAATCATTCATTTTATATCTCACTTAAAATATTATAATTATTATTCCCTCTTATTAACTTGTTATCCGTTTATTATATTATATATCTTATTTTGATTACCTAATTTCTCATATCTTATTATATTATTTTCATATTGTTATACACTCCTATATCCCCTTTATTAGCATAAAGCTCGATTCACCTCGTTCGTATGGATCCAAGTATTAATTAAACCCCACTCTATATATCCTAACTATTCCTCATTAACCTTAACTTATACTTCACCTCACTTAATATATTATTACACCATCAAATATATATATTAATAACATACTCTCACTTCTCATTAAATTTTCAGGTATTAGTCGCTTTCAAGCATACCCAGTCTTCTACTTTTTGTTCATTTGGGCACTTTAAGTAATTTTTATGCGTGAGTAATGTGATCTTATATAGTGATTATCACTTGAATACTTTATTAGTGTGCTCTTATATCTAATACTCACTATATCTAATTGCAATTATTATGTGTGATCTACTTGGAACTTCTAGGCACACTATGCTACTGTAAACTTCGAAATAATTTGATTCTTGCAGTGCACACTTCTTTTGCACCACCACGGTGTAACTTGGACTCTTCCATATATATCCTTACTAATACAGTCGACTTATAATGGCATTCTTTAGCTCACTCTAATATACTATGACTAGTATATATAATATTTAATTTTCACTTAATTAAACATTCTTATCATACTACGCTACTATTTACCAAACATTATTAACTTTTGAATCAATTGTATTCGTTAATTATCATCTTATTCCCTACTAAATGGTTTACACTAAAGTTAACATTTTATTATTTAAAATGTATTAGTTACAGTCTGTTATACTTATTCCCCCAATTATGTCTTGTTATCACTCTACAATTTATATAATGCTGGTTACCCATTCTACATGTTTCGAGATCATTCGACTTATATGGACAAGAACATAGATGATTTAAATTAATTAGTCAGCCTACTTATCTATTCAAGATAAGTTCCTCAATTAGCGCGATTTATTCAAGATATAGTTAGTCACACTTAAATAACTAATCTTAATTGAACTATATTGTAATAAACTAAATTTATAAATTAAATTCAAATAATTAATCAAAATAACTAATTTACATAATAAGGCACATTTAATAAATATTACAACTACGAAAGTAACATCAATTCACTTACCTATAAATTTTAATCTTTATTAAATTATTACCTATTAAAATCTTCCCACAATCACCTTAATAAATTATACACCCTCGATTTACACCATAATACTAATAATAATTAAATAATAATTAATACTTAATACTTACAAAATTCATAGTATTAAATAAAATCTAATCATCGTCAATATATATACAATTTATTAAGTATGTTTATAATACTACATCAATCATAAACAAATAAATATATTCTGCTTTAACGCGAATTTAGTTCAAGTTCCTCTAGTAATTAAGAGGGTAACTTCTCACAAATCACCATATGGCTCTTCGTAAACAATATTAAATATAAAATATAATTCTATAATTATATAATTATTAAGAGAGATAATCATAAAATCATATGATTTAAATATTAAATAATTAAATAAATATTAATAATATTATAATATATAATAAACTTAAATAAATTAAATAACTAAATACTCACATAAAAAATATCACTTATACTGACATATATTTAATAGAACCGATTCTCAGGATGTATTATATCCGGAAAATTTTGTTCTATTATACTGCACGCGTCACCAATTAAAAGCCAAACCAAGACACATGTTGAGGAAGCACAATTAAAAGACAAAAAACAGAAATTTTATATCATACGACCAATTAAATGACGTATTACTCACACGTCATCGGATCAGGGATAGGGAGATGCTTATTTAGGCCCACGGTTACATCCACAGAGTACATCATTATTATTCAATTATGTGATTCCTGAAGATTATTTGGGATATAATAATGGCTCATTTTTATTATTGGTAGCCAAAAAAATCTATTTGATATCATTTACTCAGCTTTTACCGGAGAACTCAGACACCACCGAACTAAATAGAGTGTTATATTGGTACATATGAGGGAATAAATATGATTTCTATGAAGCTCTCCATTTTATTTTATAGTGATAGTATGATGAGATTATATTTTCATTCAGCTTTATATATACCATTCACTCGCTCGCAATATATGCTTCGTATGTGCTTATCTATACCAGTAATCAGCTCAGAGCGTAAGTCAAGTATAGTCTAATAACCGTCAAGCATAATAGTAACAATCGTAATATGTAGGAGAACAGAGATACCTAGATATGAGTAACATTCACAATCCAGTCTCATTGTTACCAGAACTTTCAGTTAGACCATTCAGCCGCAGGCAATATTTAGCTATACCACCAGTAGTCATTATAAAGTAAGTCAACCGACTCTTTTGACCGTACCTTAACGCTCTATGACAACTTACTGTCTGGACCTTTGGAAAAATTATAATACCACAACCCCACATGACCTTCCTCAGAACTCCCATCCTACATGAAGTAAGAATCCATTTACGTCATCTATGTTCAGAAAAGCTCGGAGGGCAGATATATGAATATTAAACCTTGGCGCTATAAAGGACCATGTTATATGTTGATGCAAAATAAGAAATATTTTAGCATATCACCTGACAATGTTTTCCGACCTTTTAGTTTGACACGCGTGGTAAACGCCACAGTTCACGCTCATGCGGCAAAGTCACCAAATTTATGCGTACAAACCAGAACATATTCACTGCTTTAATTGTAGTACCTAACCAGTCACCCACAACATATATTTGGCCAATAGACCTCTCCCCTCTAATCTCCACTGCTTTTACTCGCATACACCCTACACACTTAATACATATTGTTTGAGTAGGCTAAACCACGTCTCCTCTCTCGAGTCTCATCATTTTTAGAGAAGAGAGACTACTCTGCGAATCTCATTAATTAAATTGTATTTAATATCACTCTCATCAATAGGAGCAACAACTCTATAATTGGATTATAGAGAGCAACGCTCCACGAGCAATTCTGGAACTAGCATATGTTCGAAGTTTCTGTGTTCTTTCTTTTTAAGTCTAACACATATAAACGGCCATTTGCGTACTTATTCAGCTATATCTCGTTGATACTGTTTGTCTGTTTAATTCTCTCACTCTCGCTTCTTTATCTTTCCTCTCTTACACTCCACGATTAGGATTATATTAATTAATTTTTTTTTCATGACTAATTCACCTATTTATAAAAAGTATTATCACACTTACCTTTGCAGATACCCTCCATCTTTCACTATAATTGTGTGAGTTTCATTATTTATATTCTATACTCATAACTATCAAAGTCTAACTCGAGCGTTAAGATTCTATCCAGGCACTTCGTAGAATTCCTACCGAAGTAATACTCCTCACTAGGAAGATTTTATTCAATGCCCATCACTATCTTTTCCATATATAACTATATACCTTAATAGGCCAATTCCATCTCACTCATATACTAATAATCCTTAATTTTATATTGGGTAAGGTGTCTGTATTTATCTTTATTGTTAGTAAACGTATCAAATTATATATATTATCGCATTATACAGCTCTCACAAATTCCAACTCAGCTTAATTTATTCTATAGTGTTCTACTCAAAATACCAGCTCCTTGGACGAGTGAGGTGTAATTATCACCAATAACCTGCAATAAGTGATATGAGTGTAATTATTTTGACCACCCCACTAGCTAGTGAGTAATAGAATTAAAGCATCCACTTACATTATTATATTTTGTAATTATCACTCCACTTTGAACATGCGCTTTGCTAAATAGAGAATTAAGCGATACTGGCTCAGGTCTCGCTGGCTTATACTATTTACCTAAACTGGTGATATATTAGTATGACACCCACAATTAGGTTCCCACGGTTTGAGTCCAAGCTCTGTCTTGAAAGACGTGTAAGCATACAATGACATAAATCTCTTGTATAAAAAGTTCGAGCCCTGGCCTTCAGCAAGCGGACTCCAATATGTCAAAAACACGACGTACCCTGCACATATATCTATTACTCTTCGCACTTAAAGTGTTCCGAATCCTTTGCCTCCTATCGTGCCGGTCCATACTTAATACTTACACTGTCTCTGCCTATATTAGGTGTGTGAATAGGTCTAACGCTATGTGTTGAGGTAAATCTGCTCATATATATATAGCAGCGTTGAGTCTAGGATAGGAAAAAGAGTGTGAAAGCAAACGAACAAGTGGGTAATAGATATTTGGTGGCTCTCCATCTTGAGGTTCCTTGCACACGCTGGCACGTTCCACGCACACATTCTACCCTGCCGAGTCGAGTAGCACCCTCTTAGTGATTTGAGAACAGGATGACAAAGTACAACGTAAATTGTCACTAAGATTTAAAGCAAATAAGAGCCCAGCCTCTCCCGCAGCAGAAGTCTATTTAGATGTATACCGGTGATTTATATTAGTGTCTGTGAGTTATCTTCCCTTAATCACAAGAATCAATACTTGTTATCGCTACGCCTAGATTGTCGAAGTCGCGGTCAAACACTATCATCGCAAAAATCCAGTTACGCAAGTTTTTTCTTGAAACTCGGCCTATACCAACTGGTGTGATATGAGACATTTGCTCATCCCTCGCGAGGATCTTCATCTTATCTCTTATTTCAAAACACAATATGTCTTTGTCATAATCGAAAACTCATCTCTATACTCTATTGCCTTATAAGTCACACTCTTAAAACTCACTATGACTATCATAAATGAATAGAACTCTATAGACATACAGTTGGAAAAAGTTGCTCTAATTAATCACCCCAAGCTCATTGTCTCTGAGTGCCACCATAACAAGATCGCACACGTAGATTTCGATTACACTCAGACACATCATTAATTAGACCACCTAGGAATAACACCTTTCCCAGGACGCGACAAGGGCGAGAGCAAATCCACCCTCCTAATTGGAGTCATTAATACATTTCAAAACCGCTGACACATAAAAAAAAAAAAAAATAAAAAAAAGAGCTCCGGTGACTCACTCAATCAGGATCCGAGGCATACGCAATTCTCCTTCCTCCTCTATTTAATTCAATTTCACACAACACCCCATCGTCAACAACATATTGCAGCCATATTCCCACGATCACTAAAGACTAACAGTTTAACTAAAACATTATTACATATATATTCACTAGACACTTGAGTTCACAAATTAATCAACAACGTGGAAGACAAAAGTTTACGGTAATTACTAACATCACATCTCTTTAAAATAAGAATAATACAAACGCTCATATGATACTATTTCGCAACTACACACTCGATAAGCAAACAGAGCCACGAAAAATTCACAATTCAGCTCCTGCACCTCTAATATGGCCTGTTCCTTACAGCATGCGAATACTGCCGTGAGGTTCTAACGTCAAGTATGTGCAGATCTCAAAACTCGAGACACTACGCGTTTAACAAGAACCAACGACCATTAGAAAAAATTGGTTACATCCCGACGAAGAACGCTGCTCCCTTAAGGACTCATACAAAGAATCCACAAAAAAGAGGGAAGGACCAAACTCACGTCCTCACCCGTGCAAACCCGCCATTTCGCCCATCCCTCGCCATATGATGGGAATCGCATCTGGTCCCTCTCCGCTCCGAAAGCAATCAGTAATGCCGAATGACGCTTCTTTACAGCCACCTGGGCTTTCTCCAGGCCAAATGGAACTAGCGCCTACAACACGCGCACATTACGTCTCTTCCCCACTATTAAAGGCAACCGCCAACGGCGTGCAATGAGAACGTCTCCTCCGTCCACTCACGCGTCTTTAAGTTACTACATACAGCCACAATTATAACAACTCGCACCGCTTCAACATTTATAAACCAACATATCTTGCATAAATAATTGAGTTATTTCACACTATCGACAGATTAAGTGCCGCGACACTGAAACGTTTTCCCAATCAATATGACCACGCATGGATAACTTCTAAACTCTCATAACAAGACATAACTAACACCAGAAGATACCCTCGCACCTTTTCCAACGAAACGCAAATTTCGCTATGACGGACAGTTTAAGAGAATATGCGCTCGACATCCTATTGCCACCCATAATCTATCCGGTACTTACGCACACCTCCTTAAGACAAAAGTTTCTCATATTTACGCTTCCTCTTGCAAATGGGTTCCTATCTTTCAAAATCAGAATACTCGCTCATATCAATAACTACAAATCTACAAACACTAAAAAAGAGCAGAAGCTCCTTTAACGCAATTACTATTCCAGGTTGCACTACACACCGCCTTAAGCCAAAACGTACTCGCAAACAGTATCCGCAGTGAAGATGATAGAACTATTCCATCCTCCCCATTACTCAACAGGCACAATTAGTAGGAGACTCGGTAGAGTGAATTGCGGAGATCGAATATATATCTCATACGTGTCCACCAGAGGGAACGCTGATTGAGCGAAACCCATTGATAAAAGCTTCGTGACTGCTAGAATATGGTTCTTCAGATCCAACTAGCACCCCCTCCGACTATTGGCGATAGAAAGACTAAACACCTCCTCTTTTCTTTAGAAAGCAGCCTATCACTCAGCCCTCGCCAAACACTTATTCATGAATTGTAAGCATCACTTATTCATAAATATAGACAATTCTGACCAACGAACACACTGACCGCCCTTCTCCCGATAAAGAAGAGTGGTTAAACGAATTTCGGACTAGATATACGATCATTCTTATATCTCCAAGCTAAATAATTTGATTCAGAAAGGACAAGACATATATACACCTTCAAACACCACAACGCCACCGAACTAAGTACTTTGGGTATGAACTTCTAGTAATTTCTCGTAGCGTACAACCAGACTCCTCAATACAACCCGCTTCATCCCCATATATCTTAAGAACGCCAAAACACGCGCTGCTCAGAAGCCAAGCAACCGCAATGGCCGACTACCATGGAATCCTGGAGCATACAAGTGAAATAGGTCAAGGGTCCAACCATAAGCCCAGCCAAAGACTAGACAATGTGCGACCTAACCTTCAAACAGAATTAACTAAGACCCAACGTACCAAAAATTGGTGACCGAGCTCGGTCACCAAGCACTTGGCATTTCAGCTCGTAAGATGTCCACTATAATAATCTCAAAGGGCAGTACCAACTGCAGCTGAGGCAGCACGGATCACTTCTGAAGAAGTGACAACCCAACGCGAGAAAAGTAGGCTCACTCGACGCCTCACTCCCCTGTCAAGGCGTCTTTATATTGTATGCCTACATATCTCGCACTGTGGAATACGAGTCACAAGCCCACAGAATGTGCAGACGGAAGCGGGCTTGCTGTCTCAGCTGAAGCAGCTGAGTTTCCTATCTTGAAGTGTTACATTCCGTTGGGCCAAAAGGTGCCATGAAGTTAGTGCTAGTCATATCTATTATCTTCTAAAGTCTTATTTATAATGTGAGAGCTAAGTGAGTATTAGTCTCATTATAATGTATTATATTAAACTACATTATAATATATGGAATATATAACCTAAAGATAAAAATGTCCCATTCATTATAACGTCGAATAAAACTGCTAATGAGGCTGCGTAACTTTACACAATATACTAATACGCAGTTCGATAGAATAACCTTCCATCACTCATCACTAACTTATAAATAGAAATAGTATGAGTATTTAGTATTCTATAGCTACTTCCAAGTGATAAGTGACCCTGAAATAATACACACACAGTGAGGATTGGTGCGAATTATTAATCGTATATTATAGAATAACAAACGTATAACCTAGAATATTTATATAGATTATAGATTGGCTGCAGAAGTAAATTATAACATGAATGTACAATACATTAAATATATAGTAAGCTTTCTATAGTCTTTAACCATGTATGTATTTTTATAAAATATAAATCCCTATATATAAAGTTAGAATAATATAAATTAATACTTATTACATTTATAACTAACTTAAATTATATATAATATTATATATTAAATAATTAATTAATTCTATTAATTATAATTAATAATAATTTAAATAATAAATAATTAATAGATTAATAATAGGTATTAAGATCCAAGTGATCTCCTAAACTATAAAATTTTTATGATAAAATTTCTGTCTATTAATTAATTTGATTGATATATATATAATATAAGTGATATATATATTTATATAATAATAAAT
>JABUQX010111895.1:10000-12500 GCA_015478945.1 Trachelipus rathkii | reverse complement strand
CAAAGTAGCCGAGGAGAATCCTGAGGACTCGCGCGCGTTTCTCAGACTCTGGTTGAGTCAATGGTTTTAAATGAAATTATGAATTAAATAAGTCGGTATAAGAGATGATCAAGGCTAGCATAATATATATATATATATATATATATATATAATATATATATATATTATTTATATATAATATTATATACATGATGATTATATATATATATATATATATATATATGTTAGGTGAAACTAAAGGAAAGAAAAACTATAGACTTTTCAGAAAACTTTATTTATAACAAAAGTTTACTATTAATATGTAGAACCTAAAAATCCCTGTATTAAAAAAAAAATCGTATATTTTTTAAATAATTCAAATAAAAGACCCATACTTTGGCGTGGTATTTTTTTTTTTTTTTTTTTTTTTTTTTTTTTTTTTTTTTTTTTTTTTTTTTTTTTTTTTTTTTTTTTTTTTTTTTTTTTTTTTTTTTTGATAATAAAGAATATTTTTAATTAAATATTTTTTAAGGCGTTTTTGTTTGGCAAGAATTCTTTAACTAAAGAAGTTTCTTCACTTTCCATTTGATTTGTCAATATTCTTTCAAACGGAGAAATTTCTCATTCGATCGGGGAATTTTTGAATTTTTCTTCCATCCGTAAGGTTGCTATTTTTCGTTCTTAACGCTTTTATTTTTATGAGTTTGTGACGTCACATGAAATCGTAAAAAAATGTTTTTTTAATGTTTTTAAGTTTTCGAACCACTATTTTATCTTCGAAATATATTAATTATGTTATTTTCTAAAGAACTGGTGAAATATAATTATAAAAAAATTACAAAATTGCGAAATTTTATTTCTATGTTATTATTCGTTGTTGTGACGTCACTTGAAATTTATTTATCAATATGAGAAATTTTGTTACCATAAAAAAAAATTCATTTGGTTACAAAACATCCATATAATTTGTTAGGATAACGAGCAGCAATTATTCCCTCATACCAACTTCTCTAATCAAAGTTGATTAGTTAGAACAACTAAGATCATTTGATTAGAAATCGAGTTTAACAAAAATTTTTTCAAAAACATAACCACTATTTTGTCATTGGGTCTCGTAACCAAAAAAAAAAAATTTTAATTTACCATAATTGACCAATTTTTTCAGTGTTCATTTATAGACCTATATATATATATATATATATATATATATATATATATATATATATATATATTATTATTATTATATATATATATATTATATTTATATATATATATATATAATATATAGGGTCTAAGCCGCATGGGCCTAATCAGGAATCTAGACTGTCCAGAGTCAGTGCCGGATTTAGGTTTGAGGGGGCCCTAAGCTATTGAAGGTAATGGGCCCCCTCTTTATATATATATATTAGTATATAGTACTATTATTTAATATATATTATATATATATATAATATATTAATATATAATTTATTTATATATATATTATATATATTATATTTATATTATATATATATATATATATAATTTATATATTTATATATATATAATATATATATATATTATTTTATATATTTATATATATATATATATATATATATATATATATATATTATATATTATATGATATATTATATATTTATATATATTATATTATATTCTATATATATATATATATTATAATTATATATATATTGTATCTATATATATATAATATATTAATTATTATATATATATATATATATATATATGTATATATATATATATATATATATAATATATTTATATAATATATTATAATATTAAATATATTATATATATAATATATGTAATATTTATTATATATTATATATATTTATATAGATATATATATATATATATATTTTTATATATTATTATATTATTATATAATATATTATATATATAATATATATATATATATATATATATATATATATATATATATAGGGGAGAGTTTGACCTTCCAAGAATTCGCAAACATGATCTACATTAAAATATTCTTTTTCTTGCCTTTGACAAAGCAAAGTCACTGATGATGTCATCAAATGATAAACTGCGTAGCTTGTCACTTTCTATGCACATGAGACTCGGGCAACATAATTTAGTTGGAGACATTGTAGTTCTAAATTCCTTTTTTATCCTCGTCATTTGAGAAAAGGATCTTTCTCCATGGCAATTTGTAATCATCATACAAAGGAACATTTCTCAGGAATTGATTCTACATTAGGCGATATGCTTGATTTGGACATGATCTTAATCATTATGTCGTACAGATCCTGATGTGTCAGATTATCATGTTCATGGTTTTGACAATGTTTAACATATTTATGAAAGTGCTTGAGTTCTCAAGCAAAGTTCATGTCCACATCTTCAGGATATGTTTGATTTAATGTATTAATCGTATACTCGAATCTTTTTTCTGGTAGCATCTAATTTTGTAATAAGTAAATCTTTTTGGCAGCAATCCTTGCATACTGATGCTCTTTGTGCCAAATTTGATTCT